>CATIWM010111426.1:0-26333 GCA_949671775.1 Mallotus repandus | reverse complement strand
ATAAAAATGCATAAATAATATACATAAATAAAAAATGACAGACCATAAAAATGTGAACTTTATGATAACAATGCCAAAATTTACTATAAAAAGCATAAAATCAACAAAAATGAGAAAAATGCAACAAAAATTATAAAAGTGCAGAAATAATTATATAAATAAATAAATATGCAGAAATAAAGTTATAGAAATAATAAAAATGATATTTTTACCATAAAAATGTGAACTTTATGATAAAAATACCAAATTTACTATGAAATGCACAAATACAATAACAATTGCAAAAATAATATAAAAATAATAAAAATATAGAAATAGATGCATAAATAAATAAAATTACAAAAGCGAAAATATTAAAGGGATAAAGGTGACATTTTTACCATAAAAATATTAACTTTATGATAAAAATGCCAAATTTACCATAAATAACATGAAAACAATAAAACTCGGAAAAAGCCATAAAATTAATAAAAATGTAGAAATAATAATAAAAATAAACAAAAATTACAGAAATAAAAATAATAAATTAAAATGATGCAAAAAAAAAATGCTAACTTTACACAACAAATACCCATTTTTTATATAAAAGGAAAAATGATGCAAAAATGGTGGAAAATGCAAAAATTGGATTTATTGCACCGTTAGTACCATAATTTTGTCTTATGTTTCATTTTGGTACTAAAATTTCAATTTTTTTCTTTTCTGTCTCTTAATTTCTATTTTTGTTTCAAATTGATGTCACTCTAATTTTTCCAGCCAAATTATTCAACGTAGCAACCGACATAAGAATATTCGATGGATATTCACCACATAGGCAGCCAACTCAAGTACACCTCATCTCTTTTTTTTAATTAACAAAAGAAATTAAAAAAGAAAACCCTAATCCCCAAAATCTCTAAAAACCCTTCGTTTTGTCTTAAAACAATGAACAATTCCCTAATAACCAAATTACCCAAACCAAATCCTTAAAACAATTGACGATAAAAAGAAATCCCTAAAACAATTAACAACAGATATGGTAGTGGCTAGATTTTCTTTACTGATAGGTTTAGGTATTTTTGCTTTTATTACTTCAATTATATGCTATGCTACTTTCTTTACAATGCCAAGGTTGTTTCTTCTTAAATCTCACAATCTAAAGGTATATCACATATGATAATCTTCTATTCTCTTCTCTTCTCTTTTCTTTGTGTGTGCTCTTTTTTAGAAATGAAAATTTTGAGCTTTTCTTTATCAGTTTAGCTTATTAATCACTTTAAATTGTATAATTTTTTTGTTCTTGTTCAATTTGGGTTTAAATTCTGAGCCCCATTACAAATTTATGTGTAATTGTAATGTAGAATTTTCCTTTTGTGAAAACTGGATCCAAAAAGTTTAATCAAATTAGTGGATGAAGCGGATTTGATCTTTTTATTTTGTTTTTTCTTTTCATCACTCTTTGTGTATATTTTCTTCAAAATTAACTACAAGATATTATCATTCTTAATTTATAATTGCTTGATTAGATTGAAATGCACTACAAATTGATGAAAAAGATAATGACTTTGTGCTTTTTTTTTCTTTTCTATATTTTTTTAGGTGTTGGTGCTTGAAGTTTGTTGTCACATTTCTGAATAAAAGCTAGTACGTAGTGTGCGATTGAACAAGATGGAGATTTTGAGAAGCAAAGGACAAAAGTGACAGATTAAAGACAAAGAGGAGCAGAGAATCTGAGAGCAAAGGAGCAAAGAATGGGAGAATGAAGGAATAGAGAGATTTTAGGGATTAGTTTTTTTTTTTAAATTTGTTTTGTCAATTTGGTAAAGGTATATAAGATGAGGTGTATTTTTTTTTTAAAAAAAGAGATGACGTGTACTTGAGCTGGCTGCTCATATGGAAAATACTTATAGAATATTCTTATTCTGATTGCCACGTTGGATAAATTTGGCCGAAAAAATTAAAGTGACACCAATCTGAAACAAAAATAAAAATTAAGAGACTAAAAAGAAAAAAAATTGAAATTCTGGTACCAAAATGAAACATAGGAGAAAATTATGGTCCTAACGGTGTAATAAACCTGCAAAAATGAATGCAAACACTCTCAGAATCACCCGAACTACCCACTTCTTCAACATATCTTATAGCCAAACTTTAAAATCACCACAAAAATTACAACTTCACCAAAATAATAAATATACATAATAAAACAAATAAAAATGCAAAAAAATGATAAAAATGAAGAAATGAGATGAAAAAGAAGATAAAAATGCTATTTTAAATTAAAAATGATTGGGAGTTCCTCATAGTTGTGTGTTTTGACTTAGAAGGAGCTCGGTTTGGATTTAAGGGTCTAAATCCTAGGACAAAATGATTTTTTGGTTGTGTCTTTAGGTGTAAATGGGTCTCCAAATGCCTTGGATGTGAGAGAAAAAGAGTGAAAATTCATTCAAAACCAGTAGTGTTTTCTCTCTCTGAAGGAGATTCTTGAAAAATGTGCCAAAATACTCCTAAAAGAGGAAAAAATTGAGTTTTTAACAATACAGGCCCTAGACCCATGAGCTTAGGTCTTGGACCACGCTTTTAGGTACTGGACCCACGCGTGTGGGTCCTCTGAGCCACGTAGGGAGCCCGTGGGTCTTTTTGTTAGTATTAATGTGCCCTAGTGCCATTTTGTAATGTATAATGACATTGTAAATTATCCCAAATGACAATAAAGTATTCATTTAAATAAAGTGTTTATTTATTTGAGTATTTATCCTTTAGCATTATGTTAAATAAATTTATTATCAAGAGTTGATAATATGAGCTACAAATTTATTTAGTACAGATGCCATAAATTGTTGATAGTAAATTAATTAATATTTGGGTAATATTAATTAGACTATCACCTATGTCTATTTTCCTTGATTAGTATGCGATGCTAATAGTGGGAGGTAGTGAGTCTCATGCTACTTGATATGCGATATCAGAATGGATATGTGGATACTCATGTGATGGGTGGATCGAACAATGATGTTAGATTTTTTATCGCAAGGATATTCACTTATAGTCAACGATCACAGTCTAGGTCATAATGGTGCATATAGTCCTTTGACCTGAGGCGACACGGTCATCCACATTTGAGTGGTTAGGGTTTGTTACTGCTTCATACTTATGTAATTCTCACATGGGTATATGGCGTGTGGTGGCTCTAGTCAGTTAAATGTAGGGATGAGTGTTCTACCAATATAAGATTCATTGCCTAGAGTGAATTGGGATAGATCCTATACTATGTAAGTTTATTCTTGATGAATAGAGTTCCTGGCCAGGCCCAACATAACACAGACTGAAAGAGTTTTAATGCTAGAAAGTGTTTCTAATATTTGTTATGTTTTATCAAGAATAACTTGAGATGAGGTCATATGATAAAGCTATTAGAGTTTGATTAAACCTTGACTCTAAATTATATCAAGATCTTCAAATGAAGGGATTCTAGTGCATGGTAATTATGACCATAAGGGTTCGTGTGAATCATCATATGCATTCATTTCTAATTGGGTAGTTGTGATATCAATGCTAGGGGTCAGTCATAACTTATGAGAACTAAATATGTATAATTGGGATTTTCATATTTAGACTTGAAAGAGTTTCAAATAATATCAAGAGTTGATATTATATTCTCATTGCCAATTAAACATGAACCTAGTAAGTCACACCTAAAAGAGTTTTTCCATGTCACCTTATTAATCTAATTATTGATTAAAGAGTTTAATCAATTAATTAAGATTAAAGTAATTGGATTTATGCTTTGAGTAATGATTCTAGCATATCATGAAATCTAATTCCACCAAGAGTTTAGTTATTAAATACTTGATTAATATGAGATATTAATTAAAGTATTAAAAAATGAATATATGTTGTTTCCTTATTGACTTAGATTAATGGGCCAAGGTGTATGGGCCTAGGCCCAAAAGAGTTTTGGCCTAAAGATTAATCCAAGGCCCATTAACATACCTCAAGGCCCATTAGTTTGATGGAATGGGCTTGAGCCAAGAGTTGGCCCAACCAAAAGGCCCAATTCCATCAACTAGGCCCAATTTATTTATGGATTGATCTTGGCCCATATATTGGCCCAATAACCAAGCCCAAGTCCATTTATCAATATAAGTCTATTTTGGCATATTAGGAGATATTATCTCTTATGTGTGTTTACTTGACTTTCGAGGCAAATTAAGTTAGTGGGTTATGTAGAGAATATATATGTGTGGATTAAATACATGAGATGTGTTTAATATATATCTACATCTATTCTCTACACTTATTAGATATATACATAAATACACTATTAACTAAGTCATGAGGTGGCATACAAGGTGGCTTCCTAATGATTGAGGTGTAAGAGATATTTAATTGTGTATGTCTAACTTAACCCAAATTTCTCTACATATATATATCACCTTAAGAAGAGTTCTTAAGGTAAGTGATATAAGAGTTTTAATATCCATTAAGAGTTAATAGAAAGTGTAAAGACACAAAATATACCAAAAGGAAATATAACATATACCAAAAGTAAACTCTTAATTCTTGCTAGTGGGATTAAGTTAGTTCAAGCTTCTTTAGGTCACAAGAGACGTTCTTGGAACTACACTTGATCAAAGGCAAGAAGGTGATTGGAAGACTTTGGTGTTTCAAGCTAGAGGCCATACACTTGGGTGGCTTAGCATTGATTCAAGAGAGCAATCCATTATAGTATATTACTTGAGGTCTACATCAAACACTTAGGAAATTATAAGTATTCTGCCAATATTATTTCCTAAGTTTTATATTTATACATGTTGATGTATGTTAGCTATATGTTTAAATGCAAAATGGATCATGGGAGTGGAAATTTTTCATGTGATGAAGGGTTATGAGAAAGTAAATTTTTTAAATTTACTCTACTTAGGTTAGTGCTCACCATACTATTCTTAAAGCCTAAGCAGCATAACCAATTTCCTTTCACTTTTGACCCACACTCGTGGGTTGACCCATTCCTTGGGCTTTTCCCCACTTTTTGGCTCCTTTTAAGGCCCAAATTGGGTTTTTTTTTTAAGGATTTTGGTTTCTTTGGGTTTCTTCTCAGTTTGAGCACGCCCGAGAAAAATCCTAAAGGAGCTTTCCCCTGTCTAATTGATAGGAATCATTCAACATCAGATTTTTGGGGGACCGTCAAAATTTGAGTATCAATAGCTATATCTATGTGGTCCTTCTCATGGCCCATATGCTTTCTAGTGTGGAGGCAAATGTCAATTTGGTCCTTAAACTTAATATCATATATTAAATTAAGTCTAAATTAATATTTAAACATATAAGTAATAGTCCTAACATTTGAATTAGATTTTAGGATATGCTAGATTATCGTATATGCAAAAATTCAATTCAGTTTAATTAATTAATTAATTAAACACTTTAATTAATAATTAAATCAATAATTGTTATTATCAATGCAACTCTTGTGTGTGTGAGTTATAAGGTTCAAGTCCAAATGGAAACGGAAACTAACATTAACTCTTATTATAAGAACTCTTTCCAAGCTAAAATTTAAAATTCTAATTAATCACATTTTGCTCTTATAAGTCGTGAATGACCCTTAGGATGGATACCATGACTATCCAATCATAAATGAATGTTATTCACAGATTCACAAGAACCATAAAGCATAATTATTGAGCATTTTATGTCCCTTCGTTACAAGATCCTAATATCAACTAGAATTGTGGTCAAGTCAAACTCTAATTATATGACCTCGCCTTTAGTTCAATTCTTGATAAGATATGAATTCTACTAAAAAGTCCTCCCAACACCAAAACTCTTTTTAGGTAAGTCAAGTTTGACTTGGTTAGGTATTTATTCATCAAGAACAACTTAGATAGCATAAGATCTTATCCTGACTCACTCTAAGTAATAAATTACATCTTCGTTGACTACTCATCCCTATAAATAACCAACTAAAGCCACCATACCACATACCCATATGTGATTGGCACATGTATGTAAGTTGTAACAAACTCTAACTAACCTTATGTAGATGATTGCATCACCTCAGGACCATATGCACTATTATGCCCAAGATAGTGATTGTTGACAGAGTAGAATTTTCATACAATCACATATCTTACATCACAATTTGATTCACATATCACATGATAAGCTACATGTCTATTTTGATATCTCATATTAAGTAGTAAAAAACTCACTACCTCCTACTATCGATATCACATACCGATTAAGGAAAATAGACAAATGTGATAATCTACGAATAAATACTACCATATGTACTAAATGAATTTGTCACTTATATTATAAATGCTTAGTAATAAACTTATTTAACATGATGCTAAAGGGTAAATACTCAAGTAAATAACCATTTTATTTAAATAAATATTATTTTATTGCCATAAAATAAAAGTACAATGTCAATTTATATTTAAAGAATGGGACTAGGACAAATCTATACTAATAATCTCCCACTAGCACTAGTGCCATTCACTACAAAATCTAAGACCCATCTTAATACGAAGGAATAAGGACTCGATGATGTACAAGACGGCGGGGTTCAGCGCACGCCCAAGTATGTTGCAACTGCGACACTATTTGAGCTCAAGGCTCTAGAGAACATGCTACTACATCACAAAGACA
The DNA here is from genome assembly GCA_949671775.1 of Mallotus repandus. Lineage (NCBI taxonomy): Eukaryota > Viridiplantae > Streptophyta > Magnoliopsida > Malpighiales > Euphorbiaceae > Mallotus > Mallotus repandus. The sequence continues at coordinate 19,697 of CATIWM010111426.1, read as the reverse complement.
TAGCGTTGAGATGAGGAGTCACCACCCAGAGAAATAACTGGGACTAATCGAAGGTGGTGGTAACTCGATTCTCTAAAAGAAAGTTAACACCACAACCAGGAAATTCTAGGAATGGAATACCAACTTCTTTTAGTCTCGTGTTTATTTATAATTAGTTTATGAATTACTATCTTATTCCCTAATTACATGCAATTTCATTAAACCCTAATTAATCATCCATCTAACCATAAGGCAACTATTCCATGAAAAACACATAAGAATTGCATTCATTTAAGAAGAAACGGTCCCTAAATTAGTCTAATCTACATTGATTTTAATTAAAGTGAGTTAATTCTACATATTTTAATTTACAAGTGTCATGGAACTAATAGTAGACCTATATTTTATTAATTAATGTAGGTCTACCTTTTTAATTTCTAAGAAAATGGCCTAAGTCTATCAAATTTTAATGAAAAAGAATTAGTGGACCTAATTTTAATTTATTTTAATTAAATGAAATGAAACCTAAAATCCACCAATTATGGAAGAATGCTTTAATGAGTTGATCTATGTCTAAAGTTAATTTTATTAACTAAAAATGAGCCTAAATCTAAATTAACCTAATGGGCCTAAATTAATTTTAAAGTTAATTAAACCTAAAACCAATTTTAAAGGCATATTTTATTAGTGAGTTAGATCTAACATAGGCTTGTGGCCTAAAATGAATAAAAGAAACAAACATAAAAAAGCCCAACTAGCAAACAAATAAAATAAAAAAACATACAAACAGTGATTTCTACATGTCGCTTAAATTAACTACAACCACCATTAATTTTAATTAGGAGCTTTACCGAGTGAAACTAATTTACTAATTGATTTTAAGGTGCAAAAACATAAATAGTTTCACTATTTCTCACTAACGAGGCTATTACAGTAATCTACTGAAAATAAAAATAAAAATCAATTACAACCCCAATAAATAAATAAAAATAATAAAAATAATACAAAAAATACAAAATAACAAAGAAAAAAACTACATGCAAGTACAAATTTTAATTCATGGCATTCCATGAATCTTCACAGGTTTGATCATGGATTTTCTCCATTGATGATATTCCACAATGTGTTCATGCCACCCCATCCATCATGAAACGAACAAAATAAAAAAAATTAGAATGAATCTAAAATATTTAATAAAAATTAAGAAAAAAATCAAAAGAAGAAAGAGTAGATGAAGATGTTTGGATGCAGTATTGATTCCCCTCATAAGGTGATCACCATTGATACAGAAGTCTGTGACTTTATGTTATCTGTGAGTTTTAGTTTTATTGGATTGATTCATGATAAAGAACTAAAAAGTACGTGAAAAATAAAGAGGAGTAGAGAGTGTTTTGGCTCATGGACAAGAATAAGAAAAAGGTAGAGAATATAATTAAAAGTCAAAAGCCTCTAAACTCTTTGTAAAAAAATACGTAGAAAATAAACTCTCACAGCTAAAATCAAGAAAGTCTCAAAATCCAGGAAGTCCCCTTCTTCTGGTGAATGTTTTTTATTTTAAGAAAAAAATATAATAAAAATAAAAATAAATCTAGTCCTAACAATTTGATAAGTGTAGTGATACGTGTAGATTATTTAGGAATTATCATAGAATAAAATAACTAAATAAACAAATAAATAAATAAAACGAAAACCAGGTGTGTTGGCCAAAAGTGGGCTTCACGCCACTTTATTTAAAGTTGTTGAATTGATTGGACCATTTGGTCATTTGGCCCTTCTTTCTTTTTTTTAAAAAAAAATTATTTTATTATTTTTCTCTTTTTAATTTTTTTAATTTTTTGAAATTTATTTTTATATTATTTATTATTTTTTTGAAATTTTAATTTTAAAAGAAATTATTAATGAAATAAATAAAATTTAAAACAGGTCCTAAAAAAATTTACAATTTGGTTCAAACCCAATAAATCTAATTTCACAGTCGATTTTCATCATCGGGTCCTCTGTCGCATCCACACTTTATTATCCCAAAATTGGGTTTTTACAGTTGCCCCCCTTTATCACTATTTACTTAACAAATTGTGGCAAAACAAATAAGCATACAATTTTAAAGCTAAGAGTTAAGATACTTGCCTATGTGTTGTGAGGCTCTTGCTTGTAGTTATCTGCAGACTAATGATTGGTGCTTTAACTATCATGCAACACCAAACAGAATGCTATAGCTAATGTGTAGCATTTAGCAAATTTCACTATATTTCCTATGGAATGTCTAGTGAATCGTGCTTCCGCTATATCCTCTGTGGGACATTTAGCGGAGTAATTGGTGAATTTCGCTATATTCTCTGTGGGATATTTAGCAATGTGATTGGTAAATTTTGCTATATTCCCTATGGGACGTTTAGCGATGTGATTGGTGAATTTTGATATATTCCCTGTAGGACATTTAGTGATGTGATAGGTGAATTTCACTATATTCCCTGTGGGATGCTTAGCGATGTAATTAATAAATTTTACTATATTCCCTGTGGGACATTTAGCGATGTGATTGATAAATTTCACTATGTTCCCTATGGGATGTTTAGCGATGTGATTGATAAATTTTGCCATATTCCCAGTGGGATGTTTAGCGATGTGTTTGAAAGTGTGCTATAGGTCCTATAGAGCGTCTATCAAATTGGATTTGAAAACAACTATAGATCTTGTGGAGCATCTAGTAAGTTGTGCTATAACTATTGTGTAGTGTCTAGCAAAAGTGAATTCATGTTATAGGTCTTATGGAGCATCTAGCCAAAATATTTTGAATTTTCTTTTGGCTACTGTGTAGCGCCTAACAAAGTGAATTTGAAATTTATTATAGCTACCATGTAGCGTCTAACAAAGTGGACTATAGTTCCCATGGAACGTCTAGTGAATTATATTTCAAAATGTGCTATAGTTCTTGTGGAATGTCTAGCAAATTGTAATTTGAAAATGTGTTATAACTACAATAGAGTGTCTAGCAAACTATGATTTAAAATGAGTTACATCTACCACGTAGCATATGACAAAATAAGTTTGAATTAAATTATAGCTACCATGTAGCGTATAACTAAGTGAATTTAAAATTGAGTTAGGACTTGTATGTAATTAAGTGAATTTGAAACTGAGTGAATTTGAAATTGAGTTACAGCTACCACGTAGCATATAACTAAGTGAATTTGAAATTGAGTTATAGTTACCACGTAGCATATAATTGAGTGAATTTGAAATTGAGTTATAGGTACCATGTAGAGTATAAATGAGTGAATTTGAAATTGAGCGATAGCTACCACGTAGCATATAACAGAGTGAATTTGAAATTAAGTTATAGCTACCACGTAGCATATAACAAAGTGAATTTAAAATTGAGTTATATCTACCACATAGCGTATAACCGAGTGAAATGCATTGTCTAGCTACCACGCAGCGTCAAAGCAAAAAGTTCTATCTAGTTGCTACATAGCGTCTAATTAAAAAGTGTTATCTAGCTGCCACGCAACATCAAAGAAAAAAGTGTTATCTAGCTGCCACGCAGTGTTAAAGCAAAAAGTGATGCTAGTTGCCGTGCATTGTCAAAGCAAAAAGTGATGCTAGCTGCCATGCATCGTCGAAGCGAAAAGTGATGTCTAGCTGCCATGCATCATCGAAGCAAAACGTGATGTTTAGCCACCATGCAACATTGAAGCAAAATGTGATGTATAGTTGCCATGCAGCGTTGAAGCAAAATGTGTTGTCTAGCTGCCATGCAGAGTCAAAGCAAAATGTACAAATGCATTTTTGAACTTTATGTTGACTTTTATGATGATTAATTTTGGAACATTTTGTGCTAATTGTGCTGACCGATTTTAAATTTCTATTGGCTAGTTTTGAATTTTTACTGTCTATTATAGATGGGGTACTGCTTCATTTGCAGTGGTCCATATGCAAATGGGGCATTATATGAATTTATTACCATTCTTGTGTGCAACCTTGGTGGTGCTGGTGTTGATTCCATATATTGGGCATCTTCTTTTGGATTTGTAATTCCTAAAGAATTTTTGAAGTTCAAGTTAGTTTAAGCATGATGATTGTACAAAAAATACATTATATAAAGCAAATTCATCAATTTATCATGAGGTTGTGTGCATTCAACGTATCTTATTATTTTTTATTTTCATGACTATCATTTATTTGCCATTTGCGAAGTTAGAGGTATCTTTAATCATCTTATGTTGAGAGCATATTATTTACCAAGTTAAGAGCTGACTTCCACACCTAAATTTTGAGAGAATTTGCTAGACAAAACTTGTGGACATTTAGCCTAAAAAGATCAAATTCTGAGTATTAAAACAGTTTTTGAGTTATTTTTGTGCTTTGCTTCCTTATCCAAGTATTCCCCCGCCTTTGTCATATTACTCAATGTCGATACCGTTGGAAAGGTTCTTCAGATACTCATACTCTTAAAGAACATTAGAGTAAATAGAGCAACTTTTAACGTGGTCCTCTTTTAGTATTCCCCTGCATTTTCTGTATTACTCAGCGTGGATACTGCCAAAGGATTCACATTAATACTCTTACTCATTTTTGAGCATTGGAATCTATTAGAAGTGCTTGCTCTTATTTTGGTTCTCCTTTTTGTATTCCCCTACCTTTCTTATATTACTCAGCATAGATATCGTCAAGGTATTTTGTACGCATACTCATTCGAGCATTGGAGCATATTAAATACACATTTATTATTCCAAAGACTGGATTAATATTTCATAATCCAAGCAATTTATGTTGTAAGTCCAAAGATTTTATTTTTACATATTCTTCCTTTTGTTTGGGTGTAAAGTAAGCGTTAAATTCATTAGAGTTTAGAAACTCTCAGTATAAAATCATCAACCAAACATCCGAACTCTGCGAGCCTAATAAAAGAGAACCTTTAAGATCAAAGTTTATGAGATAAGTTTTTTTTGCACATGATCTCATGAAATGGATGAATTTACTTTGAATTTTTGAAATTTTTCTTTTTTTTTCTTTTTTTCTTATTGAGGATGTACATTATTACAGAATAAAGTTATGTTACTTCCCTTTATTGCCACATTCTGATGAGCAATTGCTATTTGCTATCTTGCCTTATCTTTTTGCTCTACTGATTCTTTCTCCTTCTTCTTTCCTTTTTCCTTACATAAAATACCATAAGTTAGTCTGGTTTATTTATAGGTAAAGAAGTTTTATCAAAATGCAACTTTGTTCTTTTGCACTCTTCCCTTTTGATTCTAGTGTCTCTAATCATATGGGTTATGATACCCCACTATTGAGGTCATGGTCTAAGGCTGAGTTTGTCCTTTTGTTATTCCCATTGATGTTATGACAAAAAAGATCATTTCTCAACCTGACATTCCCTGCAAAAAGGTTTAGGAGTTAGAGATCTTATTTCATGATCAAAGAGGTTTTAGAGTGCGTTCATCTCAAGTTTGGAGTGTATTCTTCCCTTTTAAGGTCAATACATATATCACTAGTATACTGGATTTTTTCATTACTACATTCCACACCCTATACCGGTTTCAAAGTTGAGAAGTTTTGCCCTAACTGATTAGGAGCTGAAAGAGATATTCTCCAAAGATCTCTTGGAACAGATTCCCATTGATCCATCTGAGGCATATTTGTCATCATTATTTCTTTTGTTATTCCTCACATTTTTTACTTTTCTAGACTCTAACTACTTTCCTGCACTAATTTTGAATGTTAGCAGTAAAGTATTTGTACAACTTGACTTGTCTTAAACATCTTTTATTATTGAAAGCAAGTATTTTATAATAAATGTATGCAAGTGTGTGCAGATATGTATGATATGCATGATCCTAGGAGTGTAACAATGAGACATTTCATCAATAGCTTGTATATGTGAGCATTAGATGCTACGATGTTGGTACTTCTGATGTTAGAGCTTAGACCAGGCTAAAGGATGGAGTCCATGACCTGATACTAGAGCTCTTTGATTGACTGATGCATCCCTATGCTTGCAGTTTACTCTTTTCTGTCCCTAAAACCCTTTTGCTGACACATATATTCTGGTATTTCATCTTTATTCTTTGAATCTAGATTCACTATTTTTCCCCCAACATATTTACATATTTTCTACCAAAGCCACAGTTTCTAATAGTTTTCTTTCATACATGTCATTTTGATTAGTCTTACTCTTAATGGAGGCTGGACAAGGTGAGGGATTTATAGCTTCAAAGGACTTTTGAGCAGAACATGAGGTTTGGTACTAATGATTGATAATAACTATAACGTCTGAGTTACAGTGTACATTACTGAGCCACCTAAATTTTCTAGGCACAAGAGGACACTAGATTTACAAACAGAATGACAAAGGGGTGACAAGAAGAGAAAACATAACTAAAATAGTGATCTCACATCTCTGATTTTTAGCTTTCATTGTGTCTTGTCTTTTCATTCAAACACTTATACAATATGATAAAGACAAATATGCAATGTTTGAACAAAATTTCAAATTCAACTTTATTCATTCATTAGAGCAAAAATGTGTACATTTATTACATCACATGATACAACTCCTGTCATTAGTTAGGCCTTTTGAATTTTATAAGTGAAATTTTCTCTCATTTTTTCCTGATTTTTGCCTGACTGTCATTTTGTTGGTTTTCTAATTAGCAAGATTCTCTCTTTTTTTCCTTTTTTACTATTCTTTTATTTTCCTTCAAATTTTCTCTTCTCTCCTCAGAAGTTGTATCATGTGATATAGGAATGTTCTTTGAATTTCCATTTGTGCCCATGCTGAATGAATCTAATTGAATTAAATTTATGTCAAACATGTAAATGTAATTAATACCATAATGCACAATACCATTAGGATACACATTTAGCAAAACTAGAATTCATATCATCGATCATTAAAATAAAATCTTCTTAAGAAATTAAAATGTTATTCAAAGGAAACAAGAAGATTATTTTGAACTCTAGATGCTAAGGATGCTAGGTCTCGTGGTGTCTCTCCTTCAGGTGGTAAACACATTCGTTATTGTTACATTTCCTCAATGATTTCCTTGATCATCATGTCTTTATTGTCACATACCAAATTCTCTATTTCCTTAGCTTGTAAATTGTCATCATACAAGTCCACAAGTGTCTAGGGATTCATCATTTGTAGTCTTTCCATTAGGTTGGATGACACATTCCCTATAATCATCATCACCTGATCCTTCCCAGCCAGCTTATTCTTTATTAGCCATGCCTTATTCATGAACCTTATTATAAAGTCCATGAATGATTCATTTGGCTTTTGTTTAGTGAACTCCAAGTCCCTGAAGGACACCTCTAACTTGGTATTATACTTATACTACTTTAGGAAAGCTATACATAATTCTTTCCAATCAGCCCGGATGGACTTCTCTAGCCCATGGTACCAATTCATGGCCATGCCTTCTAGAGATAACACTTACAACTTTATGATTATAGATAAATGAGCTTAAATGGTGCTCATAGTTGTTGTGTATTGACTCAGATGGATCCTTAGGTCTCCAGAACCATTAAACTTTTGTAACTAAGGCATTTTGAACTTGTCAAGTAACTTGTCACCTTCCATGCATAATATGTCATCAAAGTCAAATGAATAGCCCATGTCTTGCCCTCACATTAGCTCTTCCATCATGGACATCTTTTGAGTCAATGTGTGCATCTGCTTGCACTCTAGTTCTTGAACTAGCTCAAGTGATTTCTTTTAGCTTTCTCTACCATGTAATTCTCAATATCTATGAATTTTATGTCCACAACAGGTACATTTCTATCAGCATTCAATGGTTGCCCCCTAACATTATCATTATTAGCTTGTGTATCATCCACAACAGGTGCAGGTGCAGGTGGTGGCATTAACCCAGCCAAAGCTTGTCTCAGTTTATTTTGCATCATAGCCCTCATGTCACCTATTAAAGCTCAATGTCCTCTAAAGTCCAGTTTTCTCCTTGTTGTTGTTCTATCTCTTCTGCTTAATTGATTGATGTTGGTGTTGGTGGCTCTATGTAGAGTGGATTGATAGGATTCTTCTCCAATCTGCTAAGGATCTCTTTTACTGTTGACTATGAACATTAAGTGGTTCTCTCCAATCTACCACCTCTTTTTTTCCAAACATAGGACATCCCAAATGAATCTATGATGGCTACAAAATAAGGTGTTAGTATGATGCATGATCTACATGTATGCATTATGCACGTGCTATACAACAAGTAGCAAGTAACAAGTATCAAGTCAAGTGTACAACATACATCCTTCCAACCTTATTTCTCCTACACATGTACTCAATGGCAATTCTCTTTTCTTAGGATTTTTAGTCTTGGCATTAATATCATTAAGGGATATTAAGAATTGATGTGCATACCAAATCTCTCAAAGCAGTAAAAGCATAGAAACAACATTGTTAGGTATAAAAGCTTAGCCCAATCGTTATTACCCCAGATGGGCTTCTAAAGTATGAGCTTGGGCCTTTATAGATAGAAATACCTTACGGCAACAAATACAAGCAATTTAGGTTGATCCTTGGGGAAGTTACTAGGCCACTACATGAGCTGAGTCCATTGAAAAAGGTCAAGGTTCCCTTAGCAAAATGCCCTCCATTAAAACTTGAGTTACAGGCTAAGGTCAGAGGGGCCCGGCATCCTTTGCAAACTCGAGAGAAGACTACCCCCTCTTAATACTTAGGTAACAGACTTTGGTCAGATGAGCCTGGTAATCTCTCTTGAATTGAGTTGAGGCTAAGAGTGATGGTTAGCCAATTTACAATCCCAGGAAGCTAGTGGAATCAAGGGACTATAAACCAACGCCATTAGCTAGTAGGGACATGCAAGAATGAATGCAGGAATAAAATAATAATTAATAAAATAATTCTAACAAACATAAGTAGAATCGGTATCTCTTATCCCGAGTGGAGTCGCCATTGTAGATGGCGAGGGTTTAATGCTCACCCAAGTATATTGCAACCGCGACACCATTTGAGCTCAAGGCTTCAGGGAACCCACTACCATATCACAAAGACATAGTGTGGAGATGAGGAGTTGCCACCAAGGGAAATAACTGGGATAAATCGAAGGTGGTGGTAACTCGATTCTCTAAAAGAAAGTTAGCACCACAACTAGAAAATTTTAGGAATGGAATACCAACCTCTTTTAGTCTCGTGTTCATTTAGAATTACTTTATGAATTATTATCTTATTCCCTAATTACATGCAATTTCATTAAACTTTAATTAATCATCCATCTAACCTTAAGGCAATTAGTTCATGAAAAAACACATAAGAATTGCATTCATTTCAGATGAAACGGTCCCTAAATTAGTCTAATCTACATTGATTTTAATTAAAGTGAGTTAATTCTACATATTTTAATTTGCAAGTGTAATAGAATTAATGGTGGACCTACATTTTATTAATTAATGAACTTATGTCTACCTTTTTTAATTTCTAAGAAGTAGACCTAAGTCTATCAAATTTTAATGAAAATGAATGAGTGGGCCTAATTTTAATTTATTTTAATTAAATGAAGTGAAACCTAAAATCCACCAATTATGGAAGAATGCTTTAATGGGCTTATCTCTGTCTAAAGTTAATTTTATTAACTAAAGATGAGCCTAAATCTAAATTAGCCTAATGGGCCTAAATTAATTGTAAATTTAATTAAACCTAAAACCTATTTTAAAGGCATATTTTATTAGTGAGTTAGACCTAACATGGGCTTGGGGCCAAAAATGAATAAAATAAACAAACATAAAAAATCCAAATAGCAAACAAATAAAAAAAGCATACAAACAATGATTTCTAACCCTAATTTTTACATGTCACCTAAATTAACTACAGCCACCATTAATTTTAATTAGGGGTTTTACCAAGTGAACCTAATTTACTAATTGATTTTAAGGTGCAGAAACATAAATAGTTTCACTATTTCCCACTACGTGCAAGTACAAATTTTAATTCATGGCATTCCATGAATCTTCACGAGTATGATTATAAATTTTCTCCATTGATGATATTCCACAGTGTGTTCATGCCACCCCATCCATCATGAAACAAACAAAATAAAAAAAATAATTAAAATGAATTTAAAATATTTAATAAAAATAAATTAAAAAATCAAAAGAAGAAAGAGTAGATAAAGATGTTTGGATGCAGTATTGATTTTCCTCGGAAGGTGATCACCATTGATAGAGAAGTCTATGGCTTTTATGTTGTCTGTGAGTTTTAGTTTTATTGGATCGATTCACATCAAAGAACTAAAAAGTATGTGAAAAATAAAGAGAAGTAGAGAGTGTTTTGGCACACAACGGAGAATAAGAAAAAGGTAGAAAATAGAATTGAAAGTCAGGAGCCTCTAAACTCTCTGTAAAAAAATACGTAGAAAATAAACTCTCATGGCTAAAATCAAAAAAGTCTCAAAATCTAGGAAGTCTCCTTCTTTCTATGAATCTTCTTTATTTAAAGAAAAAAAATAATGATGAAAATAAAAATAAATTAATGCTAACAATTTAATAAGTGCAGTTATAAGTGTAGATTATTTAGGAATTATCATAGAATAAAATAATGAAATAAACAAATAAATAAAAAATAAAATTAAAAAATGAAAACCAAGCATGTTGCCCAAAAGTGGCATTCACGCCACTTTATTTAAAATTTTTGAATTGAATGGCCAACTGGGCCACCTTGGCCTATTTGGGCATTCGGCCCTTCCTTCTTTTTAAAAAAAATTCTTTTTTTATTTTTCCTTTTTTAATTTTTTAATTTTTTGAAAATTTATTTTGATATTATTTATTTTTTAAATATTTAATTTTAAAAGAAATAATAAATGAAATAAATAAAATTTAAAATAGGTTCTCAAATAATTTACAATTTATTTCAAAACCAATAAATCAAATCCAATAAATCTAATTTCACAGTCAATTTTCATCATCTGTCCCCTGTCGCATCTATACTTGACTATCTCAAAATTTGGTGCTTACAACCAACATGGTGGAGGATTGGAGAATTCAACTAAAGATGTTGTATGTTGTCCTCAATGTCTAATTACAAGATCAAGGGCTAAAAGATTCAAGGATGCTTAACAAGGCTTTGTGATGTCTATTTGTCAAGATTCAAGAAGTATTGAAGTCCAAGACAAAGAGGAGCTTAAGTTTGTTAATGTAATGCAAGTTGAAGAGTTGTCTATCACTTGGTACCATGGTTTAGTATTTTAACCGCTGTTAGTGATATGCCCTAGGCCAATTATATAATGGCCATAGTTTGACTTTGTCATAGTTCTATTTTTATTAATAAAGAGGCATTTTATTATCATTGGCTAATTCTAATATTAGTTAATTCTACCTAAGGTCATCAATTATGTGACTTCATTGTAAAACTCTTAGGTGATACTTGAATTTTAATCTAAATATCCCTAATCGGTCATTGTTGTGGGAACAATAATGAATAAAGGCTAGTATAAGGTTGACTAATGATTATGTTTTACAGGTCATGTATATGAGATATTGAGTCTAACTCATAGATACATATTTAGAGAAATGATGTACTCAATCGACCCACTATAAGAATATTACATGAATTATTGTTATAAGTGATTCTCATCATAATAGCATTATCTCAGTCCTCTGACCTGAAATCACCATTGTTTCATGCATAATAAGTTCTATGTTTTTACACATTATTGGTTGTGATTGGATACATAATGAGTTATGTGAAGAATGTGATTGATTGAGATGGAATTTGTCTCTCAATTATTTTGAGAATATATCTCTGGGCCGCTCGATAAGTTACACTAAAGAGAAATGCATGGCTATGCTAGAATGAGTTGATAAAGAGTTATCAATATTGGATAAAGAGTTATCAGTATCAGTCTATTTAGGATTGAGAAAAAATATGATTGAACTATATAAGGATGACATAAACCATGCCATATGTTCAATCAAGATATCGCGTGACAAAAGGACTATTATATAAGGTGTGTAATAGGTTATGTCGGATTATCAACCTTCACTCAACTTAGGTAGTCATAATGTCTTACTAAAGGCCACTGTTTTGCTAAGTGAAACCCTAGAGTGGATTTCTATAAATACATCTCATTCTCTAGGGTTTCAGGAAGCCACTTTTTCTCCTCCTTCTTCCTCCACATCTTTTGTGAAAATAAAAAGACATAGAGAGAACAAAATAAAAGAGAGTCGTCTTTTGATAAAGGTTCTAGCACATTTATTTTACTTTAGATTCCTTGTTTGTATGGATACTGGTAGAGGGTGTGACCTTTTGGTGATGCCTTAATCCAAAAAAAAGAATACGAAAAGCGAGGTAGGGTGTCACCAGAGTGAACTACCTCTCTTCCTTCCAACAATCTTGTCATAAGATCATCTTGGTGAGTGTTTGGAATCACTCTCTCAATCTGTTTATTTAAATTACATGGATCCTATAAGGGTTCCATGGTTAAAAGTTTTATTTTTCGCTACGTTTTGGATCATGGAAACCCAAAAGTGGTATCAAAGCCACTTGTAATTTGATTTGATTGATTTTTTATATATGTGATATATACATGAGCTGTGAAAAACAAGTTTTGGAATATATGTGATATATTTGATTTTGGAAATTGTTTTTAAAATTTCAATTGAATGTTTTTATGTGACAATTTGATTAATCAATATCAAAAATAGTTACATACATTAATGTGATTAATGTTCATTGTTGTTTAATTTGATTAAATAAAGGTTTTTATGGAAAATACTATTTTTGAAAATTGTAAAGTCGGGTGTGCAGGAGCGCACGGTTGTGTGGCTAAAAGCACACAGTCGTGCCTGCTTTAAAAGATACAGAATAAGTATTGCACACAACTGTGCGCACCTTAGCACATAGTCATGCCTGTGAGCAATTTTTTAAGGATACAATGCACATGGTCGTTCGTATCTTGGCATATTGTTGTGCTTGAGTGCATGTCTGCAAAGCGCAGATGCGAAGGCTGATGGTGTAATTGTTCAAGTATTGGACAAAATTTATATGGTTTGAACATATTAATAAAAGTGTAATATAATTATAATGGTTTAGAGTTTTGGCAACATCTCATTCAAAGAGTTATGGTAAATCATTTACCTTTTGAGATTGCCACCAGGGGCGCTGCCCCTTGGACCCTACTAAGGGCGCCGCCCCTAGGACCTCGCAAGGGGCGCTACCCCCTTGACCCCCTATGGATTCGCCACATAATTCATTCTTATCATAATAATTAATTTTAATGAAAATTAACATATTATGCTCTATGTGTTTAATGTGAAATGCATGGTGCATGGCATGGCCGTTAAAACCAATGTGATTGGATTTTTGTTATTCATTTTATGGGTTGTAATTTATTAAATACGGCATGTGAGTCATTTTTTATTTGTTGTAATTTTATTTTATTAAGTAGTAATAAAATAGTATAGATTACAATATGTAATGTAAATGTAAATCAAGACCCAACATGGAGATCCAAAGTGGAGACTTAAAGTTGAGATCTAAGGTGAAAGGCTCAAGATGAAGATTACTTTCTACCTAGGATTGACTATTGATCTTCATATTGGCTTATGAAGATTAATCTAGATTTGGGCCATGCTATGTCACATTTACTTTATTGCTATGTTATGTATATGATGTTATGCATGTAATGCCATGTATGTGATATAACCTAATAATCATATAAGATTAATATTAAGTCACTTTAGAGCCTCCCATTAATTCAAACACTTGTCAAGGCTCATATTACTATATATAGGTCTGCCAAAGCAGGGTGTATTAAGCCATTTGAGGAAGGCAAGTTGGATAAGAGTGATATCTAAATGTTTGTAATGGTTTAACTTAATTAGGTCATCAAAAGAGTTTTGGACCTATAGCATTAGATGAAATTTTCAGCCAAGACATGTGATGTTAAATCCCATATCATTCCAAGAGTTACATGAGATGTAACTGGTAAGAGTTACCTAAGTAAATAACCATACTTTTGGCAATGAGCCAAAGCTCACTTAGAGTATGGTAAAATATGGATCTTGGCCACTAAAATTTACAAATTAACTTTAAGGGTTATTAATTTGAATGAATTTTATGGGAATTATAATTAGGCCTCATTAAAATAATTTTAATAACATACTAAGTACACTGCATATATATTTGTTGTAGATAATGGCATCAAACACTACATCTAATTTGTGTATGCAATCAATCCTTGAGAAGGATAAGCTTAATAGGACTAACTTCACAGAAACTTAAGAATTATTCTTATGCAAGAGAGAAAGGAATATATCCTTGATCAACCTATCCCTGACGAACTAGCTGCTAATGCTCGTGGAGCTTAAAAGGATGCTCATAGTAAGCATCTTAATGATTCTATTGATGTCACTTGCCCCTTACTAGGATCTATGAATTCAAATCTTCAAAAGAAACTAATGGAGATTGATGCTTATACCATAATTGGCCATCTTAAGGAAATTTTCTGAGAGAAAGCTAGAATTAAAAGGTTTAGAACTATAAAGGCATTGCTTTCTTGCAAGTTAACTCCTGGCAGCTCAGTGGCTCCTCATGTTCTTAAGATGAGAGGTCATCATTCTCCAGTCTTGGCCAAAAGCATATGATGGGTTTGTTATGAACTATAACCTACATGGCATGAACAAAACTATTTCTGAATTGTATGGGATGCTTAAGACTACTGAGAAGAACATCAAGAATGCTAAGGATGTTCTAATGGTCAATAAAGGGGAAGGTATGAAAAGGATGGGAAAAGGTAAAGTCAAGAATAAGGCTCATAAAGGCTTTTAGAAGCCTAAGCCCAAGCCCAAACCTACACCTTAAGAAAAATCACCTAAGGAGGGAATATGCTAATTCTACAATGAGCCGGGCCATTAGAAAAGAAATTGCAAGCTTTAATTCGATGATCTGAAGAAGAATAAGGGTAGTGCAACTACCTCTTCAGGTATTCATGTTATAGAAGTCAATTTAACTACTTCTGATTCTTGGGTATTAGAAGCCGGTTTTGGATCTCATATTTGTACTAATGTGTAGGGTCTAAAAAGGAGTAGAATCTTGGCTAAAGGCGAAGTGGACCTACAAGTTGGAAATGGAGCAGGAGTTGTTGCTTTAACTATAGGAACTTATGATTTAACTTTGCCGAGTGGACGTGTTTTGAGTTTGGAAAATTATTATTATATACCTACTATGAGCAAGAATATCATTTCTATTTTTTATTTAGATAAGAATGGTTTTGAATTTATTATTAGGAAAAATAAATGCTCGATTTATCATAATAACATTTTTTGTGGATATGCTCCACAAAATCATGGTCTTTATGTTTTAGACATTGAAGACACTATTCAAAAGTCCATCTATAACATTGATAGAAAGAAGCTTAAATCTAATGATTGAAACATAACCTACCTTTGTGTTAGCATAGATGTGCCCTAGTGCCATACTAGTAATGTAAATTGACATTGTAAATTATCCCTAATGGCAATAAAATATTCATTTAAATAAAGTGTTTGTTTATTTGAGTATTTACCCTTTAGCATTATGTTAAATAAATTTGTTATTAATAGTTGATAATAGGAGTTACAAATTTATTTAGTACATATGCTATAAATAGTTCATAGTCATATGATTAATATTTGGGTAATATTAATTAGACTATCACCTCTGTCTATTTTCCTTGATTAGTATGTGATACTAATAGTGGGGGGTAGTGAGTCTTATACTACTTGATATGAGATATCAAAATAAACATGTGGATACTCATGTGATGGGTGGATCAAATAGTGACGTTAGATATGTGATTGCGAGGATATTCACTTGTAGTCAACAATCACAATCTAGGTTATAATGGTGCATATAGTCTTTTGACCTGAGGTGACACAATCATCCACATTTGAGTGGTTAGAGTTTACTACCGCTTACTTACTTGTGTTAACCACACATGGGTATATGGTGTATGACGGCTCTAGTTAGTCAAATGTAGGGATAAGTGTTCGACTAAGAAGGGATTCATTACCTAGAGTGAACCGGGATAAGATCCAAAGCTATCTAAGTCTTTTCTTGATAAATGAGTTCCTGGCCAGGACAAATATAACAGTCTGAAAGGGTTTCAATGCTAGAAAGAGTTTCTAGTATTTGTTATGTTTTATCAAGAAATAGAACTTGAGATGAGGTCAAAAAATATAGCTAATAGAGGTTGACTAATCCATGACTCTAAGCTATATTGGGATTTTTAATGGAAGGATTTTAGTGCACGGTAATTGTGACCAAGGGTTTGTGTGAATTAATAAATACATTCATATCTAAATAGGTAGTTGTGATATCGATGCTAGGGACCACTCACAACTTATGAGAACTAAATGTGAATAATAGGGATTTTCACATTTAAACTTGAAAGGAGTTTCAAATAATATCAAGTGTTGATATTATCTTCTCATTGCCAATTAGACATGGACCTAGTAAGTCACACCTAGAAGGTTTTAACAAATCTCTAAGTATATTGATCTAATTATTGATTAAAGAGTTTAATCAATTAATTAAGATTAATGAAATTTGATTTTGCTTAATGTAATGATTCTAGCATATCATGAAATCTAATTTTGAATGAAAGGTTTAATTATTAATTTATGCTTAATTAATATGAGATATTAATTAAGATATTAAATTAATAATGTATAAGTTGTTTCTTATTTAATTGGATTAATGGTCCAAGAATTATGGACTTAGGCCGCCCAAAAGTGTTTTGGGCTAATGATTAAACCAATTAAATTATAAAGCCCATGTATATATGCATAAGCCCACTTGTTTAATGGAATGGGCTTTGGACTAAGAGTTAGCCCAATGGTTTATCCCAACTCCATTAAGAAATATATATTTGACTTTTCAATAAATCGAATATTAATAAAGATATTAATTAATATATATAGATAAGTCAATAATATTATAGAGAAATTACAAGAGTTGTAATCTCTACATTTTTCACTTTGGACTTTGTTGACTCATCAAGATATTTGTTAATTAATCATGACATGTGGGACCTTGATGATGTTATTATTTTCTCTAATCTTATCACTTACCTAAATATATCTAAAAAGTGTTTCTATATATATATTAATTAGTGGAAAAAGATGGGAAAGAGATACACAAGATAAGAAATAACATATACAAAAACATATAAGCTCTTGTAAGGATCATCCTAGTGCTAATTGATAAGGTCTTGAGAGAGGGTTCTTGCACTTACTTGATCAAGTCAAGAAAGAGATTTGTTAAAGCTTGGTGTCTCAAGCTAAAGGTATCACATTTGGGAGACTTGGAGTTGATTCAAGAGTTGAATCAAGAAGCCAACCATTGTAGTAAAATATTTATGGTGAACACCAAACTTGGGAAAATAGTAAGTTTTCTAAAACTTAAAAATCCTAGGTTGTTGATTACTTGTATTTGTGATGTTATGGACATTAGTTATGTGTTAGTTGCAATTTGGATCCTAAGGATTGGAATTCTTGATCAGATCAAGGATTATGTTGTGTACATTTTTTTTGAAATTTGCCTAACTTAGCATTTGATGTTTAAGTTGCATAATTGATTCCTAACTGTGGTATCAGAGCTCCTCCTTGCAATTTTCACATACTAATTGATGATAATTACAAGTGTTGTAACTAATTATGCAAGAGTTTCATTCTCATTTCTTTATGTTTGACATAAAAGAATGGTTTAATCATGGACTTAGTTACATCCTTGATTTGTAATAATAATTAATTTTATTATTTTTTATGTAATTAAGATTTAGTTGCACAGAAATAGGATGTAAAATTAACCTTGGAATGCCAAGGATTTGATGTAATTCACATGAGTTGTGAAAGGGACGCTTGAAAAGTTCAAGTGAAGATGGAGGTTTACTGTCACGAGTCGGCACCACTATGCTGACTCAAGTTGTGACTTGGCACTAGATGTCTCTGTACCGACTCGGCACACCAGTGCAAACTCAGCACAGTCATCCCCAGTGCCAACTTGGCACATTCATCCTCTGTGCCCTGTGCCGACTCGGCACACCCGTACTAACTTGGCACAGTCCCTGCTTCAATCTTTAATTTCAAGGTTGTTTTATAATTCCAAGAGTTAGAATGAGTTAGGTCCATTATCACTCCATATTTGTGCATCATTAATGCATGTTTTATGAATATATGTGATATAATTCAAGCATGCTATATATGATGCTATCCTATATGCATATGAGATTTGTATATGTGTTAATATTCCATGTTTACTATACATGTGATGTATGCAATGCTAAAATGGCTAATGTGAAAAGTAAGACCTCAAATATAGACCCAAGAATCTTCCAAATCAAATTTAAGTCTAGGCTCTCCATTGGAGCTATAACTTGTATAGTTTTGAGATTATGTACATCGGCTATGGACACATACGGGTGTGCATAAGTCTCAAAAGATTCATGTAATGTTGTTGTTAAGCATGAGATGTTGTGGGTGTATAGACACATTACATGCTAAGAATGGCAAATAGGTGTACCTGAGTTGTGTAATGTTCAAGTATATACATTTCACTAATCTAATGGTACGGACTTAACTAATGCCAAAGGCCAAGAATGGCAATGTGTACCTAAGGCCTGTAACATTAGGAGCCGGATTAATGATATCTCACATGAGATGTGATGAACAAGAGTTGTTAATGAGAACCAATATTCCAATAATAGCAATGTGTACCTGAGGAATATTAGTAACTCATTGAGAACTTCATCAACCACTAGAAATCCATCCAACAAGGGATTTCCGTTTTCTACTATAGAAGTGTAGAATTCTCCAAGTTAGTGGGAGACCATTATGATTAAAGACCAAATCTAATGGTATTATTACAATGTTATAGGACTAATTAATCTTGTTATTTTTGCTAAAATTTGATAATATGAGATCCTCAAACCCGTTAAGCATCATTCTCGATAACAATAGACTCGTTGGGCCTAATCTAATTGATTGGCTTTGTAATCTAAAAGTTGTATTGGCCTTAGAACGCATATTGTATGTTTTGGAACAAAATCTTCCTAAACCCCCTCCACCTAATGCTTCCTAAAAGGAGCAAGACACTCTAGACAAATGGAAAGATGATGATATGCAGGCACGGTGCATTATGTGGGCTTTTATGAGCAATGAAATTCATAGGCAACATGAGAAGTACACAAGTGCTAAGGAAATCCTACTTCACCTTTAAGAATTATTTAGTGAACACAGTAGGACAGTGAGATATGAGATATCTAAGCCGCTTTTTCATGCCAAAATGAAGGAAGGTGATGATGTTGGAGCATATATGAATGCTATGATTTGTTCTATTGATGAACTTGAGAGTCTTGACTTCATAATGGATGCTCAACTTCAAATAGATTTGATCTTGTAATCCCTTTTAGAATCATTTGGGCAATCAATTGCAAACTTCCATATGAATAAGATTGAGTGTACCCTTGCGGAATTGCTAAACATGCTTGTGACAGCCCAAAAGGCCTGATATGGACATGGCCAAGCTTGAAGATGGACTTGATGGAAAGGACAACAAGAACCCCAATGATAAAGCTAAGGATCCTTTAATCATGCCACAAGGCCCAATTACAAGGTTAAGGTCCAAGAAGCTACAAGAAGCCTTAATTGGCTATATGCAAGATTGGGCTAGTCAAGGAAGTCCAATTTATCAAGCTAGGATTGGCCCA
>CATIWM010111380.1:0-14517 GCA_949671775.1 Mallotus repandus | reverse complement strand
GTAATATATAATTTAGAGGAAATTTCAGTTAGTAGCCCGTTTGACCAATTTAATATCGTTCGTGGAATGGGCTTTTTTTTCCTTTTTTCTTTTTTTTTTGTAATTATTTTTTTTACTTACTTATTATTCTTGAAGTCATCTTTAATTTAAGTTTATTATATGTATTTATTTGATTTGTATATTTTAAATAATTTAATTTTATATTCTAAATAACAATTTTTTTTAATTTTGAAACTTACTATTATTTAGAATATAGAAATTAATCTAATTAAACAAAAAATTACCCATAGTCTTCAATAATTGTTTTCTCATAATTATTTAGAATTTAGAAATTAAACTAATTAAAGTAAAATTACCATAGTATTCAATAATTATTTTTTCAATAAAAATAACAAAAAAATTATGAAATATATCAAATAAATTATGATTTTTATTATTGATACTAATAAAAGTAAAAATTATATTTATGGCCTTAATTTTATTATTAATAATGAAAAACTAAAAAAAAAACAACAAAAATCAACACAAATCAACAAAAATCAACAACTGCAATTTTTTGTAGTTTTTGTTGATTTTTGTTGATTTTGTTATTTCAGTTGTTGCTTTCAATTGTTTTTATTGTTTGTCTTTGTTTATATTTGTTGATTTTTGTTAAAAATAAAAAATAAAAATAAAAAACAATAAAAATTATTATTTTTATCATCAATACTAATAAAAATAAAAATTTTATTTATGGCCTTAATTTTGTCATTAATAATGAAAAAATAATTTAAAAAATAATAAAAAATCAACAAAAATAAACAACAATTAACAACTGACAATCAACAACATTAAAATTTGTTAATTTTTATTGTTTCAGTTGTTGTTTTTAATTTTTTTTTATTTCGGTTTGTTAATTTTTGTTGATTTTTTTATTTTCCGGTCTTTTTTTTTGTTGATATTACAAATATATTATAAGGATTGTAAACTTATTACATATTGATGATCAACAAGACAATAACAAAGAAGAAGCTACAATTAATTGCTAAAATAGGTAGAGCAATAAATTGTGTAGAGCAATAAATTGTGAAAAGCAGTAAATTGTTTAGAGCAATAAATTGTGAAGCGCAAATAAATAAGAAAAGTGTTAATAATTATTATTTATATTAAAAATATTTTAATTATTAAATTCTCTTAAAATATTTTTTTATCATACGGCCAACTATTTTAAATTTTTAATATATATTTTATGTAATATATTTTTATTTAAATTATAATTATTTAAAATTTATCAAACTTTAATTAATATATTTTAAATATTTAAAAATTTAAAATTAAATAGTCCGTGAAAAAAAAGACAATACTAATAAATTAAAAAGACACGTATAATGAAACATAAATAAATAAAGTTAAAGAAAAAAAAATGGACAGAGCTAGCTGAGCTTAGCTAGTTGTTGTCTTATCTATTTAAAAAGCTTTGCCTTCATAATTTTCAAATATTTCTTTATCTATCAATAAGGAAAGTCTTGTAACCCATCTGTAGATGGCAGAATTTAGCGCGCGTCTAAATTTATTGCAACCGCGACATTATTTGAGCTTAAGGCTCTAGGAAACACACTACTATATCTCAAAGATATAGTAGAGAGATGAGGAATCCCTACCCAGGCTAATTACTGGGACAAATCGAAGGTGGTGGTAACTCGATTCTCTAATATAAGCTAGCACCACAACCAGGAGTTTTGGATACGGAATACCAACTTCTTTTAGTCTTGTGTTCATTTAGAATTATTTTATGAATTACTATCTTATTTCCTAATTACATGCAATTTCATTAAACCCTAATTAGACATCCATCTAACCCTAAGGCAACCAATCTATGAAAAAGCATATAAAAAATGCATTCGAGGCGCAACATCCCTAAATCTAAAATACATTTGATTTTAATTTTAAGTTAGCTAAATCTACATATTTTTATTTATAAGTGAAATGGAACTAAAAGTGGGCCTTTATTTTGCTGATTAGTAAGCCTAAATCTATTTATTTTAATTCTAATGAAAATGGACTTAAGTCTATTAAATTTTAAAAGAAAAAAGAAATTAATTAGTGGGCTTAATTCTTATCAATTTTAATTAAATGAAATGATTCTAAGTCTACAAATTATGATGAAGACTTTATTAATGGACTGAGATAAGTCTAAGTTAATTTTATTTAACTAAAAAATGGGCCTAAAATCTAAATTAACCTAATGGGCCTAAATTAATTTTAAAGTTAATTAAACCTAAATTTAATTTTAAAAGCCTATTTTATTAGTGAGTTAGACCTATACGTGGGCTTGGGGCCTAAAATGAATAAAAAATAATAAACAAGCCCAAAAAGATAATAAAAACAAAAAAACAAACATCCTGTGATTTTCTAACCCTAATTTAATTTACATACCGCCTAAATTAATCTAAAGCCACCATTGATTTTAATTAGCGTTTTACCAAATGGACCTAATTTACTAATTGATTTTAACGTGCAGAAAATTAAATTTCACTATTTTTCCCTCTACCGGGGCTATTACAATTTCTACGTATAATAATAGTTACACGCCCAAAAATCAAAAATAAATACACAATGTAAATACCACTAAAACACAGAAAATAAATCTAAAACTACGTAATTTTGACATGGATTAATCCATGGCATTCCATGGACCTTCATAGATTTAGTCCGTTCATTCTCATCTCCATGACATATAATGTTTCCACCATCACCATTAAAGAAACAAAACAAAAAATCAAGAAAAATGGTTAGAATAAAATAAGAAATAAAGAAAAATAATAAAAATCAAATGAAAATAAATAAAATAAAAAGAAAATGATGAAACAAAGAGATGCAATATTGATTAGCTCTTCAGAGACTTTATTTGATTCACCGTTTGAATAGATCTGTAGTTGTGATTTCTCAATTCTAGACTTTGATTGCTCTTCCAAAAGAAAACTTTAATTCCCGTAAAAAAGAAAGTTTTTTTTTTCTTTTCAAATGAAGTTCACCCAAAAGCTTCGAGGAAAGAAAATTTTTTTTTCGTTCTTTTTTTCTTTGTTTCTCTCTTTTTTTTTCGTTCTTTTTTTCTTTCCATTCTACCCTCTCTCCTTTTTCTTCTGCGTTTCTCTTCCCTTTTATTTCTCCCGTTAGGTTAACACCCAATAAATTAGTTAGGTCATTATCCAAAACGATAAAGACTTTATCTTTATCGTTGGGAATGATAAAATTTTATTTTATTTATAGATATAATTTAAGGTAAAATTTTATTTTATTTTATTTTATTTTTTTATTTTTTCTAAAATTAATTTTTGACCAATCAAAATTTAAATAAATTTAAATTTAGAACTCCGACCAGAATTGTGGATTGCCGATAGAAATTCTGGAATTCCTATTGAAAATCTGGATTTCCGATTGGAAATCTGGAATTCCAGTCAGAAATCGGATTTCCGGTCAGAAATCTGATTTTCGGTCGGAGTTCTGGAATTCCGATTGGAATTCTAGATTTCCGGTCGGAAATCCACAATTTCGATCGAAATTCTGGATTTCTGATCGGAAATTCATTCTTCCATTTTTTATATTTAATTACAAAAAGACCCCTGAAGAAAAAGATACTTTTCAATTTAGTCCATAAAAATACAATCAAGCCTTGAGATTCGAAATTCAAATACTAGAGACCTATTTGCAACAAATTTTCATCATCAGAGTCCTCTTTAAAATCCATACTCTAGTCATCCTGAAATTGGGTGCTTACACAAAGTTCAATAGAGCATCAGTTAATCAAGAAGCTTCAATGTCAGGTCATGGACTCCACCCACTAGCTTGGTCATCTAATCTGTGTCAGAAGCTCTGACATCAAAACTACCATTATTGAAGCATCCATCGCTCAAACTTGCAAGCTATTGATGAAGCATCTCATTCTCACACTTCGAGCTGCGAGCAGAACTCTACTTTGAACAAAGGACCTATTAAGATCTTGTATATCATACATAACATGCATACACTTGCATACATTTGTTGTGAAATACTTGCTTAGCATAGTAAAAGATCTTTGAGACAAATTAAGGTTGTATAAATACTTTGCTACTAACATTCAAAATTAGCATTGTAAAAGTACCGGAAAGTAGTCAGAGTCTGGAGGAATGAAAATAGGAAGGGTGACATTATCAAGGTGAACCTGATGTTTAACGGGATTCTAAAAGGGAGGAGCCCCAATAATTTTCAGATTGATGTAACAAGGAGATACATTTGATGATAGCACCTGCAGAAGCCTCATCTTGGATAACCTTAAGGAGGATGGATAAGAGGCTCGGATTCCTCAGACTCAGCATTCATCTCCAAAGCCCCATCTAAAGCATCATCTGGAATGTCACCTAGAGCTTCAGCAAAATGATAACCTATTCCCATAAATTGTGAAATCAATAATATGGGAAAGAGTGACGATAAGCGTACCTTAAATGGATTAGCAAGAATCTGCTTCAAGAGATGCTTTTGAGTGTACCTTTGATAACTACAAAAAGCTCAAGTGAAAATGAAACATTGAATCCTTGGAGAAAAACCTCTCTTAACTCTTGACCAATCAAAATAGAACTCTGCAATATCAAGGTCAATATAGGGTATAGAGTGCAATGATAAGAAGGTCCAACACACCAGCAATGCAGTCACTAGCCCAAAAAAGAGAAGAATGCACTTGAAACTTCTCTAAAACTTTTTATATTATAAAATAAAGCCTCTGACTCCTAAAACCTTATTTTTTGCAGGAGATGTCAGAAAGAGGAATGAAGCCCTTTATCATAGCATGAATGACAATAACAAAAGGACAGACTCAACCTTATGCCATGACCTCAATGACGGAGTATGAAGACCCCTGTGATCAAAGACATCATCACAACAATCAAAAAAAGGGAAGATAAAAGGGAAAGAAGAAGGGGAAGAACTAGTACGACAATAAGAATGGGCAAGAAGGCAAATAGCAATTGCTCATCAGAATGTGGCAATAAAGGGAAGTAACATAACTTTATTCTGTGATAAAGTGCATCCTCAAAAAAATTTTCCAAAATTGAAAGTAAATTCATCCATTTCATGAGAGCATGTGCAAAAAAAGAAAAACTTATCTCATGAACTTTGATCTTAAGGGCTCTCTTTTATTAGCCTCACAGAGTTCAGATGTCCAGTTGAAGATTTTTAAACTCTAATCAATCAATCTAATGCTTGCTTTGCACCCGAACGAAAGGAAGAATATGCAAAAATAAAATTTGTGGATTTACAGTATAAATTGCTTGAATTTTAGAGTATCATTTTAGTCTTTGGAATAATAAATGTGCATATAATCTACTCCAATGCTTGAATGAGTACGAGTATAAAATTCCTTGATGGTATCCATGTTGAGTAATACAAGAAAGGCGGGGGAATACTAAAAGGAGAATCAAAATAATAGCAAGCATTTCTAATATACCCCAATGCTTAGAAATGAGTAAGAGTATCAACGTGCATCCTTTGGTAGTATCCACGCTGAGTAATACAGGAAAGGCGAGGGAATACTAAAGAGGATCACGTCAAAAGCTGCTCTATTTACTCCAATGTTCTTTAAGAGTATGAGTATCCGAAGGACCTTTCCAACGGTATCCACACTGAGTAATATGAGAAAGGCTGGGGAATACTCGGATAAAGAAGTAGAGCACAAAAATAACTCAAAGACTGTTTTAATACTGAGAATTTGACCTATTTATGATCAATGTCCATAAGTTTTGCCCAGCAAATTCTCCCTGAATTTAGGTGTGAAAGTCAGCTCTCTACTCGGTAAATAATACTCTCAGCATAAGATGGTTAACAATAACTTTGACTTTGTGAATTACAAATAAATGATAGCCATCAAAATTAAAAGTAGTGAGATTCGTTGAATGCACATTATCTTGTGATAAATTGATGAATTTGCTCAATATAATATATTTTTTGTACAATCATAATACTCAAATTAACTTCAACTTCAACAAGTCTTCAGGATTTTCAAATCCAAAAGAAGATCCCAACATGTAGAATCAACATCAACACTATCAAGTCAATCAAGGTCGGTAAGCAATGAAGGTAGCTAATCAAAGTCAATCAGTAAGAATTCAAAGTCCATCAGTAAGAATTCAAAGTCCATCAGCAAAGAAATTCAAAGTCAATTAGCCAGAAACTCAAAGCAACCAGCGAAAATTCAAAATCAGTTGGCAAAATTTCCAATCAGTCAATACAAAGAATTCAAGCACTCAAATCAAGTAGCCAAAGATAAAAAATTCTCGAGCAGTTATGGACTACAGCGTCAAAAGTGAGCAATGGTAGGATCACAGCAAAATCTAGAAAAATTTAACTTCTGCATTTGCATTTCATTATATGCTACATAGTAGCTATAACATAAACCACAAATTCTCTCTGTTATAAGCTACATGGTAGCTATAACTCAATTCCAAATTCACTTTGTTATAAACTACGCAGTAGATATAACACTTTTTCAAATCACAGTTCACTAGATGTTCCACAGAAACTATAGCACAATTAACTAGACACTACACTGTAGTTATAACATCTCTTTGCTAAATGTCCCAAAGGGAATATAGTAAAATTTATCAATCACTTCGCTAGACGTCCCACAGGGAATATAGCAAAATTCATCAATCACTTCGCTAGTCGTTCCACAAGAAATATAGCGAAACTTTCAAATCACAGTTCACTAGATGTTTCATAGGAACTATAGTACAATCAGCTAGACACTACACAGTAGTTATAACATCACTTCGCTAGATGTCCTATAGGGAATATAGCAAAATTTATCACATGGTTAGATGACCCACAGGGAATATAGCTAATTTTAGACGTCCCATAGAGAATATAGCAAAATTTATCACATAGCTAGACGTTCCACAGGGAATATAACTAATTTCACTACCAAACATTCCACAGGAACTATAGCGCATCTTCAAATCACTTTTTCACTAGACATCCCACAGGGATTATAGTAAAATTCGTTTTAGCATTCTACATGATGTTGTACAGCAACATAAGCATCGATCACCAACAAAAGTCACCGGTAAGTATCCTAACTCTTTGCTTTTGAAATTGTGTGCTGATTTGCTTTGTTGCAATTTGTCAAGTAAATAACGACAAAGGGGAGCAGCTGTAAGCACCTAATTTTGGGATAGTCGGGTGTGGATGCAACAGAAGACCCGATGATGAAAATTAACTGTGAAATTAGATTTATTGGATCTAATTTATTGATTTTGAATAAAATTGTAAATTATTTTTAAAACCCATTTTTAATTTATTTGTTTATTTTAATTATTTTTTTTATCTTTTTAATAAATTTTCAAAAAAATATAAAAAATAAATTAAAAAAAAAAGAAAAGGGGCCAAAGTTTGGCCCATTCGGCCAAATGAATTTTCAAAATTGAAAGTGGCCAACTTTGGACAAAATTATTTGATTGGCCATTTATTTAATCCTATTTTCATCGGAAAAATGGATTTCTAACCAGAAATCTATATTTCTGATCGGAAATATAGATTTCCGGTCGGAAATTCCTATTTGTGACCGAAAATAGATGTCCCGTAATTTTTTTTATTATTATATTTATTTTTATTTTTTGTTATTTTATTTATTGGTTTTTTTAATTTGTTGTTATTTTGTTTTATTTGATAAATATAATAATAAATATTATTTTTTTATTAAATAAATAATGAAGATAATTTTTTTTTTTTATCCTGTACCCAACCTAGGGTTTCACGAGGTGTATTTATAAAGACATACTTTTCATTCACAAAAAAAAAAGGAGGCTCTTGGGGTTTTTTCTCTGCATTCCTAATTTTAGCCGTGAAGCCAAAAACACAGACTTCTTTCTGTTTTAATTTTCATGTAGTTTTTATAGTTCCTGGCCATAATAAGATCCAAATAAACTAAAATTACAGACAAACAAATCAAAAGTCATAGGCTTCCATCAATAGTGATAACCTTCTGAAGGGAATCAATATTGCATCCATTCAAATCATCTCTTTTTCTACTCTTTTCTATTTATTTTGTTTGATTATTTTTATTTCATTTTATTTTGATTTTTATTTATTTTGTTTATTTGAATCAATTATTAATTCTTTTTTTTTTGTTTCCTTTATTGTTTTGATTTTGGGTTGAATCACAAAACATGGTGGCAAGACTATATTTGACAGAATCATGAAACCAAGCTCATAATCAAAGAGCTGTGAATCAAGAGCGAACCCTGCCTTTTTGTTTATTTGTATTTTGTTTGTTTTGTTTAATTATTTATTTTGGGTTTGTATTAATTTATTTTTGGGTTGTAATTAATTTTATTTTTTAATTTGTACGTAAGAATTGTAATAGCCTCAATAGTGGAAAAATAGTGAAATCCTGTGTGTGTGACATTTTTTTTAATTTTAATTAATTGGTTGGTAAATTAGGTTCAATTTGGTAAAATCCTAATTAAAATCAATGATGGCAGTAGTTAATTTTACGTTGCATGTAAATTGAAATTAGGGTTAGAAATCACAGTAGGTTTGTTTTGATTTGTTATTTGCTTTTATTTTTATTGTTTGGGCTTATTTATATATTTGTGCTCCTAAAATTGGTTTTAGGTTTTAATTAATTTAAAATCAATTTAGGCTCATTTAGATTAATTAGATGTAGGCCCATTTTCTTAGATTAATTAAAATTTAATTTAGATTTAGCTCAGCCTATTAAAGTATTTCTTTTAAAAATCAATAGATTTAGGATCACTTCATTTAATTAAAATTTATTAGAATTAAGCCCACTAATTCAATTTTTTTTCTTTTAAAATTTAATAGACTTAGGCTCATGTTCTTTAGAATTAAAAATTGTAGATTTAGACTCACTAATTAATTAATATAGAGGCCTACCTTTAGTTCCATTACATTTTGTAAATAAAATATGTAGATTTAGCTAACTTAAAATTAAAATTAAATGTAGTTTAGATTTAGGGGCATTGCGCCTTGAATGCATTTTTTATTTGCTTTTTCATGAATTGGTTGCCTTAGGGTTAGATGGATGTTCAATTAGGGTTTAATGAAATTGCACGTAATTAGGGAATAAGATAGTAATTCATAAACTAATCCTAAATGAACACGAGACTAAAAGAAGCTGGTATTCCATTCCCAGAATTTTTTGGTTGTGGTGCTAACTCTCTTTTAGAGAATCAATTTACCACTACCTACGATTTGTCCCAGTTATTACCCTGGGTGGCCGCTCCTCTTCTCCATGCTATGTCTTTGTGATATAGTAGTATGTTCCCTAGAGCCCTGAGCTCAAACAGTGTCGCGGTTACTAACATCTTGGACATGCCCTAAACCCCGCCATCTATAATGTGATCGTGATCATCGGGTTTTCCTAGTTCAATCAGCCACTCTTTATAGTTTGAAGTGTGATTCTCAATTTTTTCTGGCTCGAGAAGTCACTCAGTAGAAAAGATAGAAACATAGTTGTGTTCCTGGGGTTTTCCTGGCCCGATCAACCACTCATTAATATTTGAGGCGTGATCCTTGAGTTTTACTAGCTCAAGAAGTCACTTAATAGAGAAGATGCACTTCGGGGATTCATTGCCCGAACAGACACTTCTTGAAACGTGAACTTTGGGGAT
Source organism: Mallotus repandus (assembly GCA_949671775.1). Classification (NCBI taxonomy): domain Eukaryota; kingdom Viridiplantae; phylum Streptophyta; class Magnoliopsida; order Malpighiales; family Euphorbiaceae; genus Mallotus; species Mallotus repandus. The sequence continues at coordinate 4,876 of CATIWM010111380.1, read as the reverse complement.
TCATTGCCCGACCAGTCACTTGGTGAAGAAGATGCACTTCGGGGATTCATTACCCGACTAGACACTTCTTGAAACATAAACTTCAAGGATTCATTGCCTGACCAGTCACTTGGTGAAGAAGATGCACTTCGGGAATTCATTGCCCAACTAGACACTTTTTGAAATGTGAACTTCAAGGATTCATTGTTCGACTAGTCACTTGGTGAAGAAGATGCACTTCGGGGATTCATTGCCCAATCAGACACTTCTTAAAACGTGAACTTCGGGGATTCATTGCCCGACCAGACACTTCTTAAAATGTGAACTTCGAGGATTCATTACCCGACCAGTCAATTAGTGAACAAGATACACTTCGGGGATTCATTACCCGACCAGACACTTCTTGAAATGTGAACTTCATGGATTCATAGCCCGACCAGTCACTTGGTCAAGAAGATGCACTTTGGGGATTCATTGCTCGACTAGACACTTCTTACGTTGATACTTTCGATCAAAAAATTTTAATTCTTCAATATTGGCTTTAGGATACACCCGAAAGGTGAGATTGCAATTCTTCATTTCTATAATTTTTTAGTTTTTTTTTTGTAGGTTCCGCTGGAGATGCCTATTTCATGGGCTATTCTTCCTTTAGCTAATGGGCTCTTCCACTCTCCTTCCCTTCTTCCTCACCAAGATTTTCCTCTTTACCCTTTCTATTTATATATATATAACTTCTTTTTCACTTTTCAATTTACTTTTGCTTATAAACCTCTTTTTCTTCTCTTGTCCTTTCTTTCTTTTCCTTTTCACTTTTCAAAGCTTTCTCTGTCGTGGACGCTGCAAGGACCACGGATTTGCCTGCATGGGACCAGGTGTCACCTATAGTGCATCTTTCGCATAACTTTGGTCTCAATATCAGAGACGAGATCCCCCCTTTTACGGAGATGCAATCTCATATCTACAGGCGTGCTACAGGAGATGGTAGTACCTAATTTATTCAACTTTTCCTACAAATAACATCGGGAAATGTTATATTATTGTCTATACATGCATATTTAGTAGTTTTACTGAGAAAAATATTATTAAATTGAACCAAATTATGAAAATTAAAAATTTTGGCTGAAGTACCAACATGAAGAGGCGTCGCCTCTTCGTTGAGGCGATTGCCTCCTAGAGAAGAGGCAGTTGCCTCTTCATATCGAGGCATCATCAAAGAAGTGAATGCCTTCTCACAAAGAGGCGACACCCCTTCGAAGGGGTGATCGCCTCTTCGCGTAGAGGTGTTCGCCTCTTTGGTAGAAGTCTACAAAAATTTTAATTTTATTTATTAAAACAAATAATTCAACTCCCTATTTGCATTGTAGCTTGATGTGCACACACTCAAAGGTGCCGGTAATTTCAGTAACGGTTGCATCTGGTGTGATAGCTTCCTAGATAGGATTAAGGCTTGGATTTTTGATACCGAGTTCTTAGACTTCATTCTTGCTCTCATAAATGCTAAGGGATAAACTGATTACTAGCCTCTACACGCACTAATGGAGAGGTGGTCAGACACAACCCACACCTTCCACCTCCCTTTTGACGAGTTCACATTGAACCTAGTGTCCTTTGCTGTTGTGACCAGTATAGCCTATACAGGAGATGTTATTCCTTTCAACGCGAGTCTGCATCATTTGATGCCAGATCGTCTCAACTACATTCAGTGTCTGCTGGGTATGGTCCCGGATATGAAGGGGACTCATACTATAAAGATTGATTCGATCAAGAGGTACTATACACGTGCTAGAGTACAGGCGGCCACTGCTCATCGGGAGATTGATCAGGTGGTAAGAGCCTTCCTAGTTTATCTGTTGGGCACTTTCTTATTCGCAAATACTGCTAGCTAGATCAATTTGATGTTTTTACCCCCTCTGAGGGATCTAGATTTGGTAGCCACCTATGATTGGGGTAGTTATGCTCTGGCCTTTTTGTACAGGAGCATGGACGAGATGGTATAAGGAGCGAAATGACTTTGTAGCTTCTGACACGACATTTTGGTATTATTATAATTTGTTAACAAATCTTCCTTTTGCAGGACTAGGCTTTAGTTGGAGTTAGTTGTCAGGATATCCCGTGTTTGCGACACTCCTTTTCCTGCCATAGGGAGATAAGGCCCAGTCGGGCTTGGAGGAGGTCGATTACTCGCATGCACATCCACCGTAAATGGATAAACACCCTGACTTCTGATGAGGTATGTACATGCAAATATAATCATAATTAATGACATGTTTGTTAATCAAATTCCTTTATTTACTTGTTTGCTTTTGCAGCTGCGTCTAGACTTGTGGGGCCCTTAGGTTGGATGGTCCTAGGCCATGATTTGCTCAATAGCATTATCCGAGAAGAGGGTACTAATCCAAGGACCGAGCTGTAGAGTCTAGTATCTTGGTGAGAGGATCCATCAGTGGCACATGGGTTCTCGAGTAAGACTACCACCATTGCCCTTCCCCATGAGACTTTCTGGGCACACTTATTGGAGGTGGATGAGCTTGATATGGTCCTGGTGGGTGATGATGTGAATGAGTACTACGAGAGGAGGAAGTTATGGTATGCAGACTTTGCATGAACACATCTCTTACAGAGGGTGCCTATTGACACTTCCACTTCTCAAGTGAGTATATGACTCCATTAAGCATATGATTTTACATCTTACTTACAATTATCCCTTTTCTTACTCAACTTCTATTTTTAGGCTCCAACTAGAGCACCAGCTTCCCGTGCTAGGCCTACTGCCTTAGAGAGGCCACATCAGCGTCCTCGTATTGAGCCAAGGGATGAGGGTACTTCTTCTAGTGTGCCCCTTGCTAGAAAGCCCTCTAGCACTAGGTCCCAGATAGTGGCTGGCAGGCTCGCTGCTCCTCTAGATTTGATGACTTGGTGCTGGGTGCCTTCAGGTGAGTTATCTTGCTAGTTTCTGATACTGGATACTAGTTTGGAGCCAGTGTTTATCCCAAAAGGCTCTACTCATGTAAGTTCTTTTTTTTTTAAATCTCATTCTCTAACTCGATGATTCCATGCAAGGTTAGTTCCAATAAACTGTTGATTGCACAGATTCTCAAGATCAGGGTGAGTACATGCATTAGGTCATCGAGGCTTGGCGGGATTTCCTGATGAACATGACACAATGGTGGAAGGTAACAATTATCCCATATTTCTATATGTATGCATGTTTTCATGATTTCTTACCTTTTGTTGCATCTTAACAGGATCAATATGATGCTAATCAGGCAAGGGTCATTGCTCTTGAGGGTCAGCTGGTAGCCCTTCATGTGGAGGACAATGATGATCAAGATAAGGAGACCAGCGATAGGGAGGAGGAGGAGAAGGATATTGGCGAGGAGGTTGCTCAAGAGGAGCACATTGATAATGATAGTAGCAATAATAATAATGATCATGTGGACAATCCTACTGATGAGGGGGATGATGATGGTAATGATGAGCCCGGAGATGAGTAGAGGACTGTCCTTAGCTGCTTATTAGCCATGTCCCCAATTTTAGGAACATTTGCTATTTTTGGCACTATTATTCTTTTATTATTTAGATTGCTTTTGCTTTAGGATTTTCATATTTTGTACTGGATTGAATATTGAGCTTAAATTTTAATTCAGCTAAACTTGAATCCATAAATATTCTATTTCTTGATAAATGCACTTTACAAATTCTTTATTTCTAGGTCAAACATCCTGCATTATGTCAAAACCAAATGCCCCCCTTGCTGTTTGAGAGGCGATCGCCTCTTTGTTAGGGCATCACCTCTTCATAAAAAGGAGACATGATATTACCTCAGCTTATAGAGGCGACGCCTCTGCGTAGGGGCAATCGCCTTTGTAGACTGTCTCTACATCTTACTTAAATCCCCAATTCATTTTAAAATCCCTAAAATTCCATCTCTGCCATTTTCCTTCATTTTTTCTCTCTGAATAGAACTCTAACCTCCCAACATGATCGAAAGAAGCTTTAAACAACTACAGTTGATCCTAAAAATCTTGGATGGTGAATCTTGGGCCAAATTAGAGCCATTTCATCTATCTATTTTTCGATCTCTGCATGCCAGAAGGATCAATATCCCATTCCTCCATGTTCTTGCTCAATTTTGGGACTTCTAGAAACACATCTTCAGATTCAACACGGCAGAGCTATACCCCCTGCCGGAAGAATTCGAAGCTATCCTAGGCTGACAACTAGATTCTACCCGTCCAATTGCAGTTCCTCCGATTGAGACCCTGAATTTACACTCCATGCAATATCAAATGGCTAGAATGTTTAACTTGTCTCCTCAATTCTCAATTTGCCATATCTTTGGTAACGAAATTCTCATCAACTCTCTCTTGGAAGTTATAACATCTATGGATAACAAGGAGGTATATTGGCCTCGGATGATGGCTTTTTGTCTATATGCTTAATTCTTGCTCGTTTCCACTTCTAGCAACTACGATCCAAAAGTTTTGCATGTTATAGATCAAGTAGAAGTAAGTTTTAACCCTCTTCCCATTATCTAATCAGAGACCATCTCCAGGTTAGACAATTTTGCCCAAACCAGATGATTTTTTAGAAGTCCACTACTACTGGAGGTTAGCTTTCTTCATTCTTTTTTCATTTTATGGTTTTACTGTCATTCTTACCCATTTACTGCTTTTAGGCATGGTTTCATGAAAACTTGAGGTTGTTGTAGCCTCCTAGAGACATAGTACATTACAGAGCGAAACATTATCGTACCTGTAGACGACGGGGTTTAGCGCACGTCCAAGTTTATTGCAACCGCGATACTGTTTAAGCTTAGAGCTTTAGGGAACACACTAACCATTGTCACAAAGACATGGCGTGCAGATGAGGAGTCGCCACCCAAGGTAATAACTGG
>CATIWM010111354.1:0-18124 GCA_949671775.1 Mallotus repandus | reverse complement strand
TTGCTTTATTAGGCTTGCCATTACAAAAGGCCACTAAAGGTGATTAAAAATGCTTTTAAGACATTGTGATTGTGACTCTAAACACACTATTACCAACATACATCCAAATGCCATATTCCATCGCATTTCTTTTATCATTTTAGGATTAGGTTTAACTTTTTAGCTAAAAAATGTGTTGCAAGAAACACTAATCTTTATGAGCAATAAATCCTTTTGTAAAGCTAACTCTAAAAACTTAATAAAGATTCACAATAAAAGGTCAATTTATTGAAAATTTTTTTTACCTACTCTCACAATACTATATTAAATTATTTAAATGTATTATGTCAGAATATGTAAAAAAAATTATATAAATTATCAATATTTAAAAATTTTTAAATTTTAACTAATCTAATTCAATTATAAAAATAGTAAAAATCTACTAATAACAAATTTAAAATTACAATTCAAATCCAATTAAAAGTTGTTGGTTGGTTGATTCCAACCTTCTCTATAATTATAATCCGTAACATAATTTTTCTTTTACCCTTTATTTTATTTAATTTCATCAAAAAATTTATTCTATTTCTAAATAAATTCACAAAATTTTATAAAATTCATTTCAACTAAAAAAACCCTTACCTTTTTTCATTTTTCTTTCGTACAATTAGAATCATGAGATCCTAAAAGCCATCTCATGTGCATAGGCATAGCACACAATTTTGCTAATGTTACTCATTCACAAACGATGGATTCAATAAACCCTAAACTTTATAACATAAGGATAAAAATTCTTGAAAACAGGAGGGTGAAAAAAATTGCCATTTTTATTCTCAAAAAAAAAAAAATGCAAAACTTTTACAAGAATTTACCAATGCATCCTCAAAATTAACAAATCTAAAAAAAAGCGCCAGCTCCTTTTCTTTTAGGACTATACTTTACCAAGCCTCTACTCCAACTCTATCATGTGTGTGATTTTGACTCCAAGGCATTTGCTGCTTGTGAAAGCAACTACCCACACACTTCCTCAAAAAGACACCCATCTCATGGAAGCAAGAAAATGACTCCCACCCAATTGCCTTGGTGCCACCATATTCAACTTCAAGCCACCTAATTACACTAAAAATATACTAAACTATACTATACATGCATAAAACTTTAACACAAAACTTGTCCTAACACTCTCATTGAATAATTGATTGATGTTATTGTGTCAATACATACATTAAACGAATAATAATTATCATAAATTATGAGTCATCCGGATCAAACTATGTCATCATCACCAATATTGAAGCCAATCTCTGATGAAGAAGTTGAGATGGTGATCAAGCCATTACAGTCTGATACACTATCTTGCAAGCTTAATAAGAGATCTGAAGTGCTGAAACTCATAGTAGGTTTTGCTCTTGGTACAATAGGGACTTCAGCTTCACCCTCTAGCATTTGGACCACATTTCTCATTGTTGGTCTAGCCAATGGATCAGGGTGCGAGCAAGCTAATCCAACCAACAAAACCCTTCTCATCTCATTCTCATCGTACTCACCTTCAAGTCTTGGATCAGCTGCTGTTAATAATCTTCCTTCTCTGTGTAAGCTCCAAACCCACTCAACCAAATTGCTGTTAGCTCCAACTTTTCCAGCCCCAGTGTCTTTTTCAATTGGTCTTCTTCCACTAGCTACTTCAAGCACCACAGCTCCATAACTAAACACATCAGTTTTCTCAGTAGCTCTTCCTGTTAGTAAATACTCTGGAGCTAAATACCCCATTGTGCCTGCTGCTACTGTTGCATCAGGTGATTTATCATGCTCAATTTGTCTAGCCAAACCAAAATCTCCTAATCTTGCATTAAACCCTTCATCTAACATAATGTTGCTGGTCTTAATATCTCTATGAATCACCTGATTCTCGCATTCATGATGCAAGTATGCTAAAGCAGAAGCAACACCAAGTAGAACTTTTCTCCTATGTGGCCAAGGCAATGGAGTTCTTGCTTCAAACAATGCTTTATCAAGGCTTCCATTAGGCATTAAATCATAAACCAATAAAATTTCACCTTTCTCATGACACCATCCTTGAAGCCTTACAAGATTTCTATGTCTAAGAGTACCGATTATTGACAATTCTGATAAAAATTCAGTCTTTCCTTGACTGCTATGACTACATCTCTTCACTGCAACAATGTCACCAGTTTCTGACAGTATACCCTTATAAACAGTCCCAAATGCTCCATGACCTATAATTCTATTGGCATTAAAACATCTTGTAGCTGATCTGAGCTCTTTGTAACTGAATTCTTTTGGCATTTTGATTACCTCAGAAGCAAAAGACTCTTTCTTTACATGTTTGTACTTTTTAGAGAATACCCAGATCAGTACACCAGCAAAAAAGACTAAAAAAGCACTAGCAGTAACAACCCCAGCAACAGCACCAGGACCTTGTTTACAAAGCTGGTTATGACAAGAAGAAGACTTACTATTCTTTTCTTGGGTGCTGGCAATAGAACCAGTGGGAGCTAATGATGGTGGTGGTGACTTAACAGAATTAGCCGTTGGGTTCATCAAATTGGTGGTAGGAGGAGGCGGAGAAGAAGAAGACGAGGACGACCCAGAACCAGAATTTGAATCAAAAGAAGAGCTAAAACTCCACCACTCAACACTATGAATCTCTGTACTTCCCTGTGTTGAACCAGAAAACCCAACATACATAAAGTCATCTACGTACTGATCAAGATCAAGAGTAACTGATAAAACTGATTCTTTGGGTTTAAGATTAGAGTACGAAACAGACACATTGATGTCTCGATTTGTACCATCGTAGTCGATCCAAACGTTAACAAGATCACCGCTTTTGAGATCAATATTACTAGCATCCAAATCAGCAGTCTGCGCAGAAACCATACTGTTCAGATCCAAACCCACATGGTTTCCATTGATGTCTTTAAATTCAACATCCATAAGCGTATCAAACTCGACAGCAACAAACCCAGAACCAACGCCATCAGCGTTGAGCAATCCAAGACACCCACCAGCAGCACCAATAGTTTCAGAGTCGGGTGAAATGACAAATGCAAGACCACCACCAATTGAAGATGGGTTTAAATTAACAACAGAGAAAGAGAAAACAGTTGTGAAACTAGTAATAGAGCGAGTATCCGGTTGCCGGAATCGGATAGGCTTAGAATAAAGAACTTTGCCAGCGCCGGAATTGGGTACGGCGAGGTCACGAGTGAGACGAACACTACCATTGTTTAAATGAGCATCACCGAGGAGCTTCAAGCTACTCAAAGTTAAAGTACTGAAGTCGAAATCAGTAGTAGAGGAACAGGAAGTGATGGATAACAAGAGAAGAAAACAGAGCGAAGAGAGCGAAGAAGAAGAAGATGGTACAATGTGTGAAAGTTTGCAGTAAGAAAAAGACACCATTGGGTCTGTTTATGGTCAGTGAACAACGTCCATTAAAGGGCTCTGATCAAGAAATGCAGAAAAGGAGAGAAGAATAATGGATTTGGGCTCTTCGGCTTTAAAAAAACAAAGAAGCATATAGAGACAAGAAAATGAAGAAATGGTGTAAATTTTTTAGAGAACAGAGCATGGAATCCGAAGGAGGGTGAAGTGGACAGGTGGATGGATATCGTGACACGTGTATTTTCCAACGGTTATTTTTCGGTGATAAAAGAAAACTGGTTTTTTTTTTAGCTTTTTGGCCGAACAAATATACTTTTATTGGCTTTTGTTTAATAATTTTTTTTGTTCAAAAAAAATATTTTTTTCTTTTTTAACTGAAAATATAGTTTTATTTATATAGTTTTATTCATTCCATTTAGATGTCGGTTTCATTTGTATAGTTTCAATTATTTTTGTGAGTTCATACAGGAAAAAAAAACTAATATGCACTCTTAAGAAAAATTTAATACTCTTTAATCATATTCTTTTTCATCTCACAAATTTTTACCGACGTCATTTGCTTATATAATGTTTTTAATTCAAATAATGATGTATGTAATTTCATTATTAGAAAATTTTTATTATTTTTATAGTCTCATATAAATTGCATCGAATTAATTAAGTTTTTGTAATTTTAGATATTTTTAGTTTAAAAAATTCTAAATTTTTTAAAATATTTTGAACTAATTCTTGAGCTTATAATTTTTTTAATTGACTATAAAAATGTTATATGCATGTCATGAGTTTTTGTTATTTAGTAACAAGTTGTCAAAAATTATAGGTCATATTATTTTATTTTTTTTGAAACGAAAATTATAGGTCTTATTAAACGAATTCCAACTTAAGAGAAATAAATTATCTTTCAATTGGTTGATGAACTTTCATATCCCATTTTTTTTATTTTTTGTTTTTTAATATATATTTTTCTTTATATACGTAGTTACATTGTCTTATTATAGTTTCAATTTTTAGTTAAAGAATGAATCATAATATATATTTTGTTAGTACAATGAGGAACAATTAAAATATTTTCCTTTTGAACCAACTACAATTTAAATATAGAGACATTATCTCTAGTGATGTGATATATGTCTCACTAATTTTATCAAACTTCACTATTATCAATTAAATGCCCCAAATTTACTAAATTATTAATCATCTATATATATATATATATATATATACATACCATAATCCTTTTTGGAGTGTAGCTTATAATTACTTGGCGAATTTTCGTTTCCCAAAATATTTTTTTTAGCAAGTACAAAGAGATAAATATGAAATCGATACTTTGTGAAATTCATATTTTATAGTGTGTTTAGACTTAAAATATATTTTTTTAACACAATTTTTATATGAACTTTTGAAAGAAAATTATAGAAAAATGAAAAATAAATTCACAATTTTTATCAATGTCTTAATCCTGTAATAGAATGATAAACTATTTATTTTAGACAAAATAGGCACAAAAATGTCTATTAACACCATGCTTTCTTATCTACTAGAATATGTATGGACACAGGAAAAAAAGAGAGGCAAAAAGTTACATTTTATAGCCGAAAAATGAAAAAATATACCAAACTTTACCCTCAAACCACACAATCGCAATAGAGCTTTATTCCTTTTTGTTAATATAAATATTATTTATGGCCAACCAAAAAAAAAATGGCAATGGAGCTTGTCATGCCATGTTCACACAACCTTCTTCAATAGGTTTGGTGACCATCTTCTTTACCTCACAATACAACTGGAGATAAGGACCATTTCTTGCCACGTCATATTTCTATCTAAATAAAAAAAATTATTGTACCATTGTATTCTTATTGTTACTGTAATTATTTGGTAAGGTTTGACTTTTGAAGTGAGTGTTGATCCAGATTGTTACCTGTCTAGCCTACACGATTGCGAAAAATGGATCAACATTGGACATACATGCATGAATATTGTACCTATATTTGTTAAAAAAAAAATTGTACCTATAGGTCCTGTATGCTGAAAAAAATGAGTTTTGGAAATATTACATGTAAATTTTGTTCAATAAAAATATATTCCATGTAAAGTGTAAATGGAGTTTACATAATGCAGAAAGATGAACTTTAGAATATAATTCAACACCGGTAGGATTTAATAGGATTTAATTAGGCTATAAATGGACCAAAATTAGTCAAATTTCGGCTAATTTGAGCTTTATTTGTGTATAATCGAATCAAGTTTGAGCTAAATTTGTTATACTATATTATTTATATCCTATTCATGAGCTTAAATGAAGCTAAATGAGTTTAAAGAAATTTTAAAAGATATAAATTATAAATTAAAATTATTTATTAAAAAATTTAAAATAAATAATTTACTAAATACTTTATAATAAAATTTTAAGTGTTTTACATCTATTATATATTATTATATATTATGTATCTTATATTAAATTATTAATACATTACAATTACGAGCAAGCTCGTAAATTTTTATCAAGTCAAATTCCGAATAGTTTACGAACAGTTCCAACTCATTTACAACTTTATATTTAATTTGTTTTCAAAATTTTATTTGAATAATTTGACTAAATTTTATTTTTTAAGTTCAAATTCAGTTTTATACAATATTTTACATATTCAAGCTCAATTTGATTAATTCAACTAAATTATTTGAAAAAAATTTCTAATTTTATATTAATATTGAATTTCAATTAGATTAATTTGACTATAATATTGTATAAATTTAAACATTAATAGAGCTTTTCAAATTCATGATTAACCTATTTGAGTAATTTGAACTCAAATTAAAACATTAATTGATTTTTTTTCACAAATAAACATGCCAAATTACCATACACTAATCCAAATTTACATAATATGAAATCAATTGGACAAAGAAAACCATTTTTTATTACATGATCAACCATTTTTATCAAGAAAATTTTACCTCTTTTAATGATTAATGACTTAATGTTGGGGAAAATGACCTCTAACGTAAGCACATGAAAAAATTCCAAAGGCACCACAGAAATTCTGGAATCGGTTTTGATGGTACTCTTGTAACTAACGTTTGATTTTTTTGTGCATGATTGCTACATGGACTTATACATATATATATTGGGGCAGCATTCTTCTTTCTTCTTCTTCTTTCTTCTTCTTCTTCTTCCATAGCATATGTGGTGGGAGCCTACCATTAGGTGGGTATGCAACAAAAACATCTAATCATTCTGCATTGTCCTGAATTGATCCATCTGACGGTCCATGTGATTCACAATCATGCATTTTGCTTTTTGATAGCTTTGAGTGTATTTCAATGTACGTGAGAAATGTTTCTTTTAAGCAATTTCAATTAATTGGATCTATTCAACTTTATTGCATTGATGGATGTGGGAAGTACAATATTGTTCACTGTGTAAATTAGTTGCTGATCTTTGGTTGGGAACATGTTCTTGGGATCACTTTCTTTCTAAGTATTCTAACAGAAAAAACAAGTCTCTCAATTTCACTAACATAATGAGCATTCAGCTGTGGCATAACTTCATAAAGGCTCTCTGAGTTTGAATCCAATCCCTCATAAATGTAAGTACATAAAAATGTTTTAAAACTCCATTTATATAAAATTTATAATCATTCTTAATTACTTAATGTAATCAATTTTTTTTTTGTTAACTCGATAAAAAAAAATACTAAAAGAATTGACTGTTGAGGTATATAAGATAAGAAGCTCTCAAATGCGGTTTTATTGGAAAGAATTCACTTGTCTATTCTAACTGAGAAGAATAGGCCAACGGCAAAAAAATTTTGTAATATAAAGGCTTTATCTTTTACTTATATTTTTCTTTGATTTAATATTAAATCATATCATATTTCACTAATTAGATTCCATAAAAAAGTATTGATGTCTTATTTTGTAAATTCAAAGGATTGTTTAGTGGTGTAAAGTCTTCTTAAATTTTTATGTGAAAACATTTTATGGCGAGAGATTATATACTTAAATTTTTACCAAGTTAAATTTCTTAGTTGAATGCTAACCATGAAGCGTAAAGGATGATTAAGAATTGTGGCTTGTAAGCACATTTTTAAGCATGAGCACCAGCTAAAAAGTGTGAATGGTAGGAGAAATAGTTTAGACAATTGGATTTCAATAAAGGGGCAGGCTGAAAATTGCAATTTCTTCAACATTTTCTTGAACTAAATTCCTTCAACATTCACTTGCTTAATTATTATTACGTACTGTAGCATGCGGATTGTAACATGTGTTGTCGATATTAAAGAACGTTAACATTAGTTTTTCAACATTGTTTCTAGTTTGTATTGACATAGCGGCAATCTTTTCTTATCTCTCCTTGATCGCCAGTGAGTGGATTATTCTCCGATAACAAGAGCACAGCCCTCGAAAACTGATCGTGGAAGTAGCCATTGTCGTCAGCCATACGTTGAACAAAGGGAGATGTGATGGGATCAGAAGCTAACTGTTGATCTACCAAGAGTAATCCCTTGTGCTCCAACAGGTGCTTGTAGTAAAAATTGTCAAGAATCATGGGTGTCTCTCGGTCATTTCTTGCATATAGAACTGCTTTTGGGTCAGGATCGGGAGTTGGACATCGGCCTTTAAGGTACTCAGCATAGTCAGGGTCCAAAGTTGGATCAACTGTAGGGTAGAGTCTTAGCACTAAGTTTACACAATGAACTCTGCCTACAGAATGGCCTCCTATAAAAACATAGAATTGTAAAACAACAAAACATTAATTATACACGTATGTTTATAGATGCAATATTCATATGTAGCAGATATGAGGTCTAAAATAAATGGTTTAGGTCGAAATTTTTGAAATTTTATTCAAATTTTTATAGTGTCATTAAAATTAATTCTTCGATTATTATTTTAGAGGTTTTGGAGAGATATGCTTCTATAGTATTTTACATTCAGATAGGCCCTATTAATGCGATGTCTCATTTTCATATGTAATAGATTATACCCCTCTCCGCTGTGACGGAACCAGCATTTTGAATTGGAGGGGCAAAGTTTCAAATTTTTTCCAAATAAAAAAAATTTACAAGAAAATTCAATTTATGAGAATTGGGGAACAATCAATCAATTTTAAAGAGGGTGATAGTAAAAAATTTTAAAGATTGTAATAGAAAAAATATATAAAAATTTTAGAATTTCATTTGTTAGGGATAGTTTCCACTATTGGTCCCCCAATTCTAGTTCTACCTTTCTCCCCACAAACACTAATAACTAAAAGTTGTGATCGTGTATAACTAACAGTTATGATAGTGTAGATAACAACCGATACTATTGAAATATAAAAAGTACGTACCAAGTAAAGCTACTGTTCCTTCAGCATCGATGCCGACTGATTGGAAACGATCGAGGACTGAAGATATGGAATCATTATGATTGGGGATGAAGCTTTCAAGCACTGTTGCATAGCTTTCCTTGCTGTCCTTTCTTCCTGTTTTCATTTCAATTCTTGGTCCTCCTAACTATATACATACAAAATTAACTTATAACCTCAGCACTTATGTATGTGTGTGTATACGTATGCAAATTACGGTGAAGTGTTATTGGAGACAAAACGTACCATGACAATACCATCTCTTGCTGAGAGAGCGACAACATCAGCACAAGAGACTGTGAGAGGGCATTCTTTTTCAAGAGCCGCTTTGATTGTGTTCACGTACTTGAAATTCCTCATTCCAAAGCTTCTCTGTGATGCTTTCTCTGATTCAATTCCGTTGGCTTTCTCTAGCAAGAGCGATGCATCACATGACTGCACCATTAAGAATAGAATTTTAAAAAAAACATCTTAATCTTAATCTTAATTAATTGCCATAGGCAATCAAGCAAATATATATTAAAAATACTTTTATTAAATGGGCTAAATTAAACCAATAATTAAGCAAATACACACCTTAACTATGCAATCATGAAAGAGATTCCTAACCCAAGAAACAGCTGTATTTCCATGCTTGTTGTATAGGCTGATCACTTGCTCTTTGATGATCTCTTCAGCTCTTGGGCAACTTTGGTTATAGTAGTTTAGTTGAAGATCACTTTCACCTTAAAACAAGAACCAAATTACCTCTTAGTATATTCCCATGATTAATACATAAACTAAAGAAACGAGTCTTTTTTTTTTTTTTTTTTTTATGAACCACTGACAGTATTCGGATTTTATTAAACTCGATTAATATATAAACTAAAAAAAAGAGCCTTTCTTTTTTTCTCCTAAACTACTGACAGTATTCGGATTCCATTAAAATTCAAATTAGGTTCAATTCGAACAAAATCATAAGAGCAACAATAAATAATTTAATATTACTCAAACTCAATTAAGTGAAAACAGTTTATACTAGTTAATTCTAATGGATATTGGTAAACAAGTTTTTTTTTAAGTTATCAAATCTTGATTTTCAATGGGAGCTATATATATATGTATACACACTTAATTAATACTTGTGTAGTTGTGATGCATTATATAATAAAAAAGGTTTCTATATATAGTGAATATAAAATTTGTTTGATACAACTTTTTGAATATTTTATATTTTTCTATTAGATGATTGGACATAGATTTGATTAATAAATTTTTTCAAGTATCTAACAATTTGATATGTATGTAAGATCATATTTTTCGAACAATAGAAAAGTTAGACCAAGTAAATATCAATAGACAATATAAATATGGTGCAACTCTCTATTTTTATATCACGTGAATATTACTTTCATAAATTAACAATAAAAAAATTTAAATTTCACACCTTATGATGTTAAATTACTTTCTTACTAATGTAAAATCATATTTTAAATGTAAATAAGAAGTTTTTTAGCCCTTAATCTTTGACCTGATGGTCAAACTCTTAGTGATATATAAAGAGTTTTGAATTCGAGACTCACCCTCCCCTTTCACGTTGTAATTTGAAAAAAAGAAAAAAGTTTCCTAGTTATAAATATCCTTTTCTAGCTACTAATGGTGTGATAGTAATCAAGAGCAAAACCCTATGAAAGTGGCCATTCCAAGACTACAAGTTGTTGGACTTGCATGAGTAGGACCATCCAGAAAAAGAAGGTTTAATCAATAATGGATACGAATGTGTTGTGTTGAGTTTAGTAATATTCTTACCAAAATGGAACTGCAAGAGTAACGGTAATATTAACAGCAGAAGGATGCATGTTGAGCTGCCAAAATGCCCGTTGGTGCTGCCCATCTTGGCTGTTTCTTTTTGGGTTTGTGTGGTGGAACTGGTGGAGCTGCCATCTCTTTATATACAGGAAGCAAGCTGTGGGTACAATTCAGTAAGTGATGAGGAAAAGGAAAATTGAAGACTCTGATTAGCCTCTCTCTCCTCTGCATGATCCACTACAGCCACTTTCATTGACCTTTCGGCTATCTCCTCCTCACGCTCAATGTCCCACTTACATACTATTCTATTCTTTTTATCTCTTTTATTTTTTAGTTTGAGTTCGTTCATATATACATATCGATAATTTAGATAAAAAAAAAAATCAACAGTTCATATAAGATTCGAGTTAATCAGTTAATCTTTTGAGCATTAGTCTTTTAAATTTTAAAATTTTTCATTTGTGGTCTTGAAACTGAAAAAAGAGTTTGCAATTCTTAACAATTCACCAACTTGTTGGTGCTTAAGTGATAATTTCATAGGATATAATTAAAATTTTTATTTATAATATCTAGAAATGTTGCGATTTTTCCTTGAAAAATAATTTATTTTCCCACATTATATTATTTTTTTAAGAATCTTGAATATAACTGAATTAATATATGTCCGTGGAATAATTAGATAATACAAAAATTATGAATTTTATGATATTTTTTAATTTCTTATAAATTTATTTTGAAATGTTTAATCTCATAATTTTAAACTCTAAATCAGAATAATTTCGTTTAATTATTATATATACAGTTCACTTTGAGAATTTTTAAAAATTTTTAAATCAGAAATATTACAACATCTAATGCTCATAATCTCAATATATAGTTATCAGTATCAATTCTATAGTATAAATTTAATGCAATAAATTAAAAAAAATTTATTTACCATTTAAAATAAAGTTTGTATAGCTTAATTATAATCACTATTCTTTGCTTTCTCTAAAAAAGAATTTTTAAGTCAACTTTATTCACTTGATCAAGAATTCTTTTTTTCTCTTTTTTTATGGGGAAGGCTATAGTATTGGATAAGCATCGAATTCCTAAAATAATTTAGTATGTATTTAAATATATTTATACCGTCTATCAAATGCTTAAAGATTACAAATATCTATTTGTTCATATGACAGAAAAAAATTCTCTTAAATAAATTTTTAAATTCAAGTTGTATGTATGAAAAAAAAAATAACTGATAGAGGAAATATTTTACTCTATTTACATATTTATTCGGTTCAAACTCTGAAATAGTTGAAACTTTTGTAATTATTAAATATCAAAAATATCAGATAAAAAAATATAAATTTTGGTACTTCCAAATTCCAAAATTGAAAATTAATTTTCTCCAATTAAAATAAATAAGAAAAGAAACATAACGTGGCCAACTAGTGTTGCATTGGTTTAATTTGACTTTCTTGGCACTTGATTGGTGGCTTATATCATTATATGCATTATGTAATGTATTAACAATTAATAGTCAAATGTTTCTGTTCTTTTTTAAATACTTGATCAAATCCAACAAGAGGAGCCAGAAATTTGTGATATAATATTAATATATTTAGTTTTAAATGGTCCATATCATTACATGGCAATTCATGATTACTCCATAATGGGTAATGCAAAGTATTGTTTGAAAAAATTGTACATAAAAATGGGTGATCATCAATTATATAATCTTAATGGAACTTCATGATTGTGGTTAGATCATATGATATAGGCTCTATAAATTAATAAAAATATTTTCTTTTGATTCAAGAAATTGAGTTGGTTGCTTAAAAGGAAATGGTAACCTCTAAATGTGGAGTATCCATGTGAAGTACTTTGTTAGGTTTTTTGTTGGAATTAATTATTGTCATGTAGAAAAATTCTACTACTAAGAATCATCACAAAAGAGTATTTAAGTGTGTTGGTGATGATGCATGAAAATTAGTGTAATGTATTATGGATATGTAACAAACTTAAATATTATATTTTTATTTGTATCATCACTATTTCAAATTTATTAAATTTTAATTAATTTAATTTAATTCAAGTAAAATTCTAAAACTAGTAATATTCCTTATCATCTAATTTAATATAATTATATATTTATGATTTGAATTCAAAATATTAATTAAACAAGAATACTTTTGCCTGCAGATTTGCGATGGTTGTTTTCACAATCTTAAACTTTTTTTTTTTTTTTTGGTTGTAGAATTGGGATGTCCACCATTGAGCTTCTAGTTAATCTAGATTTAGGTAGTGGCGCAATACAAGATATGACTTTTTTTTTATTAAGAGTCATGATCACTTGCATTAACCTGGTTTATGTATGATGTAGATGTACATATTTTATTGTAAAAAAATTAATATACATGTTAATTTTCCTATGTTACATATTGTATTTGATTTTTCGTTTGTCTTATTATTTCAACAATAAATTACTATGTTTATAATTTACCAAATTTAAATTATGTAATAACAGAATTGGATCTAAACTCTTAAAATTAAATTTTTTTCATATCATTTACTAAGAAATTACTTCTTTACTGTTATCGATTGTAAAAAAACCCTCCTTAACATTTATTTTAATAGATCATATATAACACAGTAGACATTATTCATTCTCGTATAATTTGTAACTAATTTTTTAAATTTACATCTCTCGTTGTATTAAAAAAAAATTATATTCAATGTCAAAATAAATTGACCTTTTCAGTTGTAATTAATTTTTTAAATCTGTTGATAAGAAACTATTTTCATTTAAGCAATGTCTTAAGTTCAAGTTATGGTATGCACATAAATATTAAATTAGTTGTTAAAAAAATTTTTACCACCCTTTTAGTTCTGATCAAATGAAACAAAATTAATTAAAATACAATAGATTTTGAATAGCAATAATTTAGAAAAAAAAAATCTTGTTAAAATGACATAAAATAAAGGTAGGGCTGGCAGACCATTGTACCACCAGAAGCATGCCGACAGATGTGAGTTGTAATAACGTACTTAGGGTCAGTGGGTCAATTCTCTTGGCAAATGGACCTATTGAGAGCATAGTAAAGGACTATCCTATAGATCCAATTGGCCCACTTCACCAAACCAATGTCTACTGCCTGCTCAAACAATTATTCATATGGGCCGACTACTCTGAGATCTTTATTGAGAGATCCTATATTCTATTCTTTTTTAGACCTCGCTCTTACGGAAATAAGAGAAAAATTTTATAATTTCTTTATTATTATTTTGGTTTATTGGAGGTCTAAGAGATCATGAATCAAGCCACCTTTGATTAGCCTTTTAAACGTTTTAACGTATATTAAAAAAATAAATATGTATCAATTAGGAACAGTATTAAGATAAGAATTCTAGATCGTTTAATTGATATTTTAAGTTTAAGTTACAGTATATATAGTCGTATTAAATTAACTGTTAGAAAATATTTTTATCACCTTTGTGATCCTATGTATAGATTAAATCGGATTAGTAAAAATTCAATAAACTCTAAATATCAGTAATTTATATTAAAACAAATACAAAGTTGCAAAAGTATATTAAATTTAATGAAATATACATGAATTTATATATATGCATTTGGAAGCAATAGTGCCTAATTGATCACTAAACATAATAAGATTATATATTATCTGAATATAGCTTACATGATAATTAATCTAACTAATACAGAAAAAGATAGTGCAAAACTTGAGCCTCATGGAAACAAAAAAGTAGGGTTAGTTTCATGATCAAATTAATTAATAGAATTAATATAATTTGAATCTTAGTTCATTAATTCTTCTGACATGTTGTCATGAAAGAATGGGAGACCAACCAATCATTAATGAACCCAATTAGCTAGTACTATACTCTAGTCAATGAAGTAACATCACCCAAAATTCCTACATATTGCAAGTATAAAAAATGTTTCACATCAAAAAATGATGCACATTTGATGTGAAACATTTTTTTTAATCTAATTGGGAAATTCTGAAGCCATCATGGGACCAATGCATAATTATTTATTTGGCTAGGGAATATATCTTTGTCTCTAAAAATGGTTCATGTGCATATGTATTTAGCTATGTCCTAGGTTTAAATTGTCTACATAAATTTATACAAGTATATATGAGATAAGGTAAACAATAAGAGACAACAGAAAAATGACTGCATATCATAGCATTAGGAAAAAAAGAAAAAAAAACATGAATAATGCATTTGTTGAATCCAGAAATAGCATTTGTTGAATCCAGAAATAGGGACAAATAGGCAAAAGATATTGAAGGCTCTTGGTTGGTTCTAAAAGCTAACTTCTTCTTACAATTATGCTTTCTCTCAACCCTGTCAATTTCATGGTAGGTCCCTTTTCATTTCTTCCTCTAAACATATTCACATATCTTTTCGTTCCATTATCCTTCTTTTCTTTTCTTTTTAAAAAAAAAACTTTACAAAATTATACGTGCAATGCCTATATCCATATAAATTTTTTTATACTCGTATCTGATATTTCGTAGGACCCGATTAATTTAGATTCGATCAGGAAATGATTCCGAAGGGCGGCAAAAGTCTACCTTAAAAGTTTTAAAGTAATTGCATATTCAGGGGTCCAACCCGAGATCTCTGATTAAACTGAAAGAATCCCTTACCAACTCATTCACACTCTCTTAGAACATATAATTTTTTTTAAATCAACGAAATTCAAAATTTACTAAATATTAACTAATTGGTTTAATTTGGCAAGGACTATAAGGGCAATAAAAATTTCTTAACAAAATTTGGATGCATATACCACGACTTGAATTTAAAACGTCATTTAACCTAGCGAGAGTATCTCCAACAAGTTAAATCTTAATTCAATTACGTTTCTAAATAAATTTAAAAACATATATATCTTATTTTCATTACGTGCACCTAAAAAATATTTTGTACATAATTATTACAAAAATTGAATCAGAAAGTTGGAATGATTAGAATTAGGAGTAAGTCAATTTACCACTCGAATTAAGATCACTTTATAAAGAAAGAACTAATTACAGAATTCCATTTTTACATTTCATGAAGCACACTGACTGACCCCAAAAGGAAGGAAAAAAAATAAAAAAAAGTACATTTTCACTGCTGCTTTTCATTTGTATATACCGCTTCATATTATTATTGCTACAATCTCTTTGCTTCTTGCTTTCACAGTTGCAGCTGTCGGTGGAATAGAATTTGTGATCAAGATTTGGGTTGTTTATCATCCCTATAGCTCTTAACTATCAGCCATTGTTTAGTAGAGGTGAAGAGCATCTTCTTGATCATACACCAAAACTACTCTTATAATAATAATCTGTTCAAATGGGGACTTGAGTTTCATGATCATTATCAAGATTCTTGTTGAATTTCAGAAGCAACAGTTCTAGCCCAGAACTTGAGATGTTTTTTCATGTCAGCAGCTGCATATACTCTTGGAAATCTTAGATTCAACAGTGGTGAATTAGGTCTCCTTATTAGCCAAGCCTCTGATAAGTATGGCCTTCTAATGATCTCTTTCGCTTGTTCTTGCTCATGAGTACTGTCTCCAACTATATTGTCATTAATATTATCAGAATCTTGATCTTCGGGTACTTGTTTAGTTTCATTGTACAATCCAAGTCTCAGCAATCCAGGAACTACACTTATCATTCTTGGGCTTATCTCTTCTTTCTTGAATATAAACCCAAGATCCATAAACCCTTTCACTTCTTCTAGTTCAAGATCTCCCAAGCTCCTGCAACTCATCGATTTCTGCAATACTTTCCTCAATCCAACATGGTCTCTTCTAAGTCGTTTCGCAGCTGATGGTGATGAAGAATGCGAGCGAGCTCTACTCGGAGCAAGATTCAATCTTGTAGGCCTCTTTTTCTCATTAACAACCTCAACAACATCATCTTCTTGGTCTTTTTTACCATTCAAATGAACCTTATTGAACAAAAACAAAGAAAACATCACTTAAAACTAAAATGCAAATTGCCCTAGCTACTTACTACATATTTAAAAGAAGTATATATACCGTATTATACCTCTAAAGTGATTTCTTCTTCTGAAGAAGAAGAAGCAAGAGATAGAGTTGATTCTTCTTCGTGTGTGAAAGCTGAAAAAGAAAGAGATGAAGAAGGTAAGGTTATAAGAGAAGAGGTAATGAGAGATGGGTTATGCTGTTTAAGGGTTTTAGGGAGAAGTGTTGTGGAGGAGGTTTCAGAGAAGAGAATAATTTGATGGAACCAAAGACGGTCCATAACTCCAAGTAAACATAAGGAATAGTGATCAGCCATGGGCGAGGGCAGCTGCTGCTAGAGCTACCAAAGGGGAAGAAAATGTAGTCAAAGTTAATGAGAATATAATATGGGTATGGTGTAGTGTGGTGGTAGTGAAGTGAGAGCAAGGAAAGTTGAAAGGAATATTAATTTATATAAAATGTGGGGAAAAGAAGAAGAAGCAAGTAGTGGATCAACCTAAGTGGACGCAGTAGAGGATCAGATGTGGTCATAAGACATGGATTCTCGACTCCACACCTTTAACACTACCTAAATTACTATTTTATCCATTTGTAATATAGAATCATGTGGTGACAAGATTGTGGGACAAATATATATAGGGTAATGACAACGATACACACCGCATATCGCGATGTTAAAAAGAAATTGAAATTACATTTTTAGCTCCATAGTTAAGGGTTAGCAGGAATCGATCGGATTCGAATTTTTGATCCGATCTGATCCGAAATTCATCATCAGTTCAGTTTTCATGGTGAGAGAAAGGGCAGGTCGGGTGAAAGGTAGGTAGAAGTGCGATTTTTGGTTGACAAGTCGGGGGAGGAAAATTTTTCTCCGACCCATCCGATTTTCTGAAATTTGGCATTCAACTAAAACGACGTCGTTTTAGTTATAGAGGTACTATATAAACATAAAACCCTAACATCTATTCATTTCACATTTTCACTCCCTCTCTGCAGACTCCGCCTCTCATCTCTCTCTTTGTCTTTTCCTCTCCTCTCCTCATAGACCACAGTCCTTTTCTCCCTCTCGAAACTCTAATTTCTATCTTCAAAACCCTACCAGCTCTCTGTAATCCTTTTATCTTCACCTATCTCTCCTTAGTTCTCTCATTTTTGGTTCAGTCTCTTTTGTAATTTTTATTATTGCAGTTAATTTTTTTTTAAACAGATCGCCATCTCCGTTGACGATCTGTTAATTAATGGTAATACATAGAAGATCTTTTTTTTTTTTTTTTTGGTTTTATTTGCTTTAACGATTCAGTTGGTTATTTGTAAAAAAAAAATCCTATATAAATATAGTTTATATTTTATACAAAATATGTAAAATTTTTAGATTTGTGTTCGATGTTATATTTTATTGATTTTATTTGTTGAAAATCTTTGATTTTCAAATTTTTTTTTGATCTGTGTAATATTTGTTGTTCAATATTTGTTAATTTTTATAGATCTGTTGACATTTAATCTTGTTAAATTGATAGATCTATTGTTTTTGACAGTTAATCTTATTTATATTTGTAAATATATATTTAATTAAGAGGTTAAAATATGATTTTCTTTTT
>CATIWM010111346.1:0-17159 GCA_949671775.1 Mallotus repandus | reverse complement strand
AAAAGGATGAAAAAAGAAGAAAATAAAAATTAAAAAGAAAGGGATGAAAAGGAAAAATAAAAAAATAAAAAAAAAGGGGGAAAGAAAAAAGAAGATGAACAACAAATCAGGGAGAAAATAAAAATAAAAATTTTTAAATATATGGATACCCTTACCCAAACCTATGAAACCCATTTAAAAAAGGGTTAAAATTTATAATCCTTTTATTAACCATTTAACTTTTATATATAACCCATTAATGACCCATACCCATTTAATATGAGTGGATTAGGGTGGGTAAATGGGTATGGGTAACTTTTGCCACCAATAAAAGTGACACTTAGTTTTATAAGGAAGTCTTGAAGGGAAGTTGAGCAGCCTTGGAGTCTAGTGTAGATGAGAGTAGCGTTATGCCACTTTAGGAAGTGGATGTTGGTGTCCTATTTAAGGAACAAGAAGTTGGTTTGAATGGTTAGGAAAGAAGTTGTTATAGAAAGAAATCAAGGAAGCAGAGGTGCAGAGTTTTTAGAAGGAAGGAAGTGATGTCGGGATTTTAAATTTTGGACTGATTTAGTTTGGATGTTAGACTAATTTAGTAGAAGGATCTTTGGCCTTGTTTCTGATATGTGGGTTATCTTTTATACCCTTTCTCAAGCTAGATGTTCAACTTTCATGAACAAAGTTATTGTCAATCACGATGTGTTTGGATCGAGCATGAAGAACTAGATTAATTGTCACATATAGAGCACTCTTATTGTCACAGAAAAGTAAAGGAGCTTGGTGTATAGTTACTCCAACATCTTAAAGTAGGAATTGAATCCAAACTAATTCCATTGTTGTAGAAGCTATGGCTCAGTACTCGACTTTAGTACTTAATCGAGAGACAGTAGGTTGCTTCTTTAATGACCATGAGATGCAGTTGGCACTAAGGAAGATACAGTAACTTATGGTGTTGTATCTTGTTGTTAGACACCCAGCCCAATCTGCATCACAAAAATCATAAAGAGAGGAGGTGCTTCATTTATAAAAGGAAATACCAAAATCAAGCGTGCCTTTAAGATATTTAAGAATATATTTAACTGCTTTCATATCTCCAATATTGGGAATGTGAAGGGTTTGACACACTTTGTTGATAGCATGTACAATGTCAGGTCTGGTATAAGCTAAGTATTTTAATGCCCCTACTAAACTGTGGTATTCAGTAGCGTTGACAACATTGGTATCTTGAGGTGCGGCTTGAGACTAGAGAGCCATTGGGGTTTTATAATGAGAGTTGTTGAGTAGTTTTGCTCATTAAAGTAATTCCTTCGCAAATCAACCTTAAAATAGAGTGATTCCTTAGTGGTTCCATTAAACTTCAATACCAAGAAAAAAATGCAACTCCCTAAGATCCTTCAACGCAAATTCTGAACTAAGCTTCTTGATTAGCAATTGAATGAATGATTCATTATTTCTTATAAGCACAATGTCATCCACATAAATAAGCATTAGTACAGTTAAATGATCATTCCATAAGATGAACATAGAAGGATCATCTATACTGAAATAAAACCTAAATGAAGCAAATATTGAGATAATTTATTAAACCATGCTCTCAGAGCTTGCTTAAGCCCATAAAGTGATTTGGTCAATTTACACACAAAGTGAGGCTATTGAGGGTCCTTGAATCTAAAAGGTTGTTCCATGTAAATGGTTTCCTTTAAGAAGGCATTTTTGACATCAAGTTGCCTCAATCTAGTTTGATGTTGTAGCAATGGCAAGGACTACTCAAATCATTATTGATCTAACTACCAGACTATAGATTTCCTCGTAATCAAGTCCTTATATTTGGGAGTATCCCTAAGCAACAAGGAAAACTTTATATTGTTGTATGGTGCCATCCTCCTTGAATTTGATTCGGAATACCCATTTAAACTCGATGATGTTTGTGTTGGATGGTTTTGGTACCAATTTCTAGGTGTTGTTTTTATGAAGAGCTTGGATTTCCTTATTCATAGCTTACTTCCGATGAGGTATTTGTAAGGTTGCTTTATATGAGGTTGGTACATTCATATCATTGCATGTAACAAGGGCAATATTATTTCATTTAGATTAAATAAGTTGACTGGCTTGGGCAAGAGTTGGATCCAAGTTTGGGTTTTATCAAAGTCAAGCACGAGTAACTATAGGGTGCTCATGTGGTTGTTCTTGCAAGTTTGAATTGTCATCTGCAAGAGATAATTCAATAATTAAATTATGACTTAAGTCAGGAAGATTATTAATGGAAAGGGAAAAGGTTTCATGTTTAGATGGCTTATAAGTGTTGTGCATAAGCTGGTCTTGGATATGTGAACTTTATTGCATGTTATGGTAGCTAGATGTTGTTGGTTCTGTAGTGTGGTCTTGATGTTCATGGCATCTTTGTTCAAGGAGTCATCTCAAGTCGGTCTTAAATTAATGTAAACATTGGTGATGTTTAGCGTTTCTTGAATCAATGAAGCACCTATAGTTGCAGAATTTTTTGTATTTTGAGGTGCTATAGTTGGTCATTTTTGCATTAAGGTGTTTAAGTTGATATTGTTGGTCATTAGGTTACTAGAATGAGCTTGTGGACTTGAGTTGCTGATTTTTAGATCCCTTTATCAATGTAATTAAATTACACTTGCTTAATATTGTCAGGAAAAAATGTAACTTCTAATTCCCTTGGGCTAACATTAGTTTATGATAGAGAGTAAGGAAAATTGTACTCATCAAGAACTACATGATGGGTAATATATACTTTATTAGTTGATGGACATAAGCATTGATATCCCTTATGATTGGGATTGTAACCAATAAATATGCAATGATACCATTTCTTTTCAAATTTGTTTTTCCTTTCATGATCCCGAAGGTAAGGAAAGCATCTACATCTAAAAATTCTCAACATGTTATAATTAGGTTCATGATTAAATAGTTTGTACTATGGAGATTTCATACCGAGTTTGGATAAAGGCATATGGTTACTTAAAAAGGTGGTTGTGAGGAAAGCATCTACCCAGTGTTTATTTAGCATGTGAGTTTGAAAATATTCATTTTGTTCCAACAAATTTTTTATTGTTTTTGAAATTTAATAAAAAATTTAAAGAAATCGTATGTTTGTTTTGAAGGAAATATCCATATATAACGGGGTGCAGTCATCTATGATTATAGCATTATATTTGAAACTTTGACATGAAAGAATTGGGCCAGTCCTCATAAATCACATTGTAACTTTTCCCAGAAGAAAGGTTGCAATTTCATTTGATAAAGGAAATGGTAGTTTACAACTTTTCCCATTTGGTAGCTAACACAAATGGTTTTCAGTTGTTCCCAACTTGAAATATTGATTAAATTTTTGGAATGCAAAATTCTCAAAAAAAAATATGGTGTTGATGTCCTATGCTTTAATGCCAAATGGTTTAAGAAACTACTTCATAGACTGCTAAAGCTTTGTGATTATTTTCTAGTGCATATAACCCGTGGCTAAACATCTAAAAATTTATCGCTAATTGCCTTAGCTATGGAATTGCGATGGAAAAATTTCCGTCCTTAAAATGCTCACAGCTATTTTTTAGCTACTGAAAAAACCAATCCGTCGCTAAACTTAGTGATAGAATCTGAATTCCGTCGCTAAAATAGATTCCTGTTGTTTTGTCTTTTGGCAAAACTAGTCCTATGTTTTTTTAGCTTTTAAGTACCATATGCTTCACATTTGTTTACACTTTAGTACCACACTAACTAATATCATCGTTATTTTATGAGAAAAATTAATAAAATATTAAATTTCAATGATAAATATATTTTATATATGATTTACTATCAATCTAAGAAGTTGGTTATTTTAAAAATATTGTAAATTTATTTTAAAAATCATTTTTTTATTCATAATTAAATTAACAATACATCTAAATTTAATTATTTGTAAGTTTATTGTAGTTAGTTGAATAATATATCACTCAGTATATGATTTTAGCATTGAAAATACATATTATTTTTACATTAAAGCATACATTTTAAATAATATTTGTTAGAAGGGTACTAAAGTGTAAAACAATGTGAAACACATGATACTTAAAAGCCAAGAAAAACCAAATGACTGATTTTGTCAAAAGACAAAACCATAGGAATCAAAATTATATTTATCCTTTTTTTTAAAATGAACCAAAGACTATTGAGGCTACCACACCTATACCTATATTTGATATTGATTGAGCTAAAGGGTCAAAGCTCTATGTGTGCTTAGTTAGGTTTTTTTTTTCTGAGAAATTAGTAATCATTAATTAAAAATAAAAATACATTTTAATAAAAATAATATAAATAAAAGTACAATTACAAAGTATTAAAATAAAATCTCAGTATCATAAATTTGTTCTTATTTTTCAACCATGTTGATAGAACTCTTTTAATTTGTAAGTTCCATTAAATACCTAGATACCTTTGATTAGTCGTAATGGAACTTCTTATAGGTTTTAAATGAATTCGATTACATAAATATCAATAAAATTTTAACGACAAAGAGATATCTAAAATCAATAACATCGTATATGGATGCAAGTATTTGATTTGGAGTTTTAAATTTAAAACATTGAATTTCTAATATAAGAATTTTAAAGAATATATATATCAAGTACTGGAACATAGATTTTGTGTGAAGCACATGGTTGAGAATTTCAAACCACTTTTTAAGGCTATGGATAAAAAGTTATTATGGAATGCTGCTAGTTCAATTACTATCAAAACATTTGAAGCTAATATGCAGAAACTAAAGGAGGCAAATCACATAGCTTATGAATGGGCTATGAGTTAAGATCCAAAGTCTTGGGCTAGCTATTATTTCTCATCCAACAAAAAATGTGATGCTCTTTAAAATAATATTTGTGAGTCATTCAACTCATATATTAAAAAAGGTAGAGATATGCCAATATTAAGCATGATGGAGTAGATTAGAAAGAAGTTAATGAAAAGAATGCATGTAAAATAATCTGACATGTTAAGGAATATGGGTGACATTTGTCCTAATGTGCAAGATAAATTGGAAAACTTGAAGTTGGAAAGCAAAAATTGCTTTTGTACTCCTACATGGGAATCAAAATGCCAAGTCAAGTATTATGACACCCATACATATGTTAACCTTGCTGAGAGGAGTTGCAAATATAGGTATTAGGATATTACTGGACTGCCTTATAAGCATGTCATATCTGCAATTTATGGCAATCAACAGAGACATGAAGAATACGTGCACAAGTTCTATTTGAAGGAAACTTACATAGTTGTGTATAGACACATTATCAATCCAGTGCCAAGCAATGAAGAGTGGGAGAAGACTGCTTATCCTGATATTATGCATAACATACTAAGAAAACCTGCTAGTAGGCTAAAAAAAAGAGACTTCAATCCATCGAAGAACAACTAACCCTTATAGAGTGTCTCAAGCTAGCACTATTTTTTTTATGGAAAATATGGCAAAAAGGGCCATAATGTGAGAGGTTGTAAAGCTGCATAGTGCGAGATATAGCATGCTAGAAGAGAATGAGAATGTAGAAACAAAAGGAAAGCATGGTATTGAAATTATGTTTTATTTTTTAAACTTAATTACATTTTGTTTCTAGGTGCATGAATTTTTTTTATTTTAGGAATTTGTAAACACAAGAGGAAGAAAAAGAAGGGTGCCATCTACTAACCATAAAAATGTTAAGATTGGTAGTAGTAGTGGTATACATGTTCATGCACCATCAAGTTCACAGCCAACATCATAAATTAATGACCAAGTTCAACAAACAACAAGGATGAGTTTTTCCCAACCAACTTCATCTTCATTCACACATGTAATGCTTTTTTAAAAAGTACATTATTGCTATGTTGATATATGAGAAACCTTACATAACATTTATTAAACATATGCAGGATGTTATGACACATCAACCTAGCTTATCACAAGACTTGTCAAGACTAACAATATCAAGTGTTGCAAAAGTTACCCCAAATGATGCATCAAACATTCCAGCATCTGGAGATAAAAATTTTAAAAGGGCTTTCAAAAACAAATGAAAGCTACACAGCTACTTCGTCTTATCTTAATTGTTGTGGTTGAATGTCTTTTGTTTACCAACTGAATTACTGTAGATACATTCAACAATCTTGGTTGATTTCATTTTGATTAATTATCTAAGTTGTAAAGTATTGCTGTTGTATTATTGGCACATTTTGAACATCCTTTGTTATCACTGTTCTTATATTTACAATCAACAAACTTGGTTTGTTCAATTTTTTTCATTTACTACAAAACTAATGTACTCTTGAGTGAAAATATGCTCTGTCAGATATTACTTAAAGTTATTTTCATCAAAATTTTTGTTATGTATTAATTCATATCTTGAACATGTATTTGTTATGACTTTATAAGCATAATTCTTCCTTTGACAACCACCATATCACACATGAAAATGACATACATTATTACTAATTCAGTTATACTAAACATCTTCAAAATACTACTGTAATATGCACTTTCCATTTACTAACCATTTTCACTCGGACATCACAACAAACACATAATATGCACTTTCACATTCCAACCTAACAACTGCAATTGAACCCCACCAGAGCTTCTTATACATCATATTAGCTACATTCTTATGGTAAAGAAATGATTCAATGAGATTTGCTTACTTTAACTACATTAAAATATTAAGAAATTAAAATACCCATATCATTATCAACCTAAAACAACATTTATAGAACCAAGCACAAGGACCCCATTTAATCACCGACAACTGCTTTTTCAGGAATTCCAATTGCATTTGATGAATTTCTTCATTTGCTTGCTTCATTTCATCTTCTAATCATTTAACTTGCTATTTCAAGCTCGTTATTTCTCTTTGAAGTTCAACATCTCGCACGTTACATTCCATAAGTTCATCCTCACATAAATGAACTTTATCTAGTAATCAGGTAATCATTTCAAGAAATCTTAGGGGATCAATCCATTCAAAGAACTCGTATCTTTGGGTTGAATCATACCTTGCATAGCCACAAAATATCCTCCCTCAATTTTATGGAGTCTTAGATGTTCTTTTGGCAAGAGAAATTCCACAACCACGCTTATCTTTTCCGCTACGACCACTACTTTATGATATTTATAAAATTCATCTTCAAAAATTTCTATCTTTCTAATTTTTAGTTTGAGTATCAATTAGTGTATACGAGTATCGATTTTCAATTTACGGATTTGGGTTTATAATCCCAAGGAGTTAGACGACGTCGTTCATTTTTTTAACTGAGGTTTTTTCTTTTTTTTTTTTGCCACGACTTAAGCCATGCTAGACGCCGCGTCGGCAAATATCAAAGCGTTGTTGGATTTTTTCATTATTTGTTAACGGACAGACGCTCAGGATAGTAAAATGTTATAAAAAAAATAACACAAAACCATTTGTGTCAAAACCTCAAACCATATGATAGAAAATTGTACTTTCCCTTGGAATTTATTCTTCAATAATAAGATGTATCACAAAGTTGTGGTATATGAAAAAAATAGACTTTAGACACCAGTTTTGTACAAAAAAGAATTGAAAGTAAAACAAAAGAAAAGAAAAAGAAGATTAAGTCGAAGACATTAGCAACATGTTTGAACTGTATGTACACGTAATCTTAATCAATCATATATTATTCGAGTATATATGCAATCATTTATTATACAATGAGAGTACAAACACTGCTCCAAATGTATTTTACTAGAGAGGGTCTTATTCATACATAATTGCTCAAGTTTCACCCACAACAAAGTAGTGTTCTCTTTCAATACATCTTGCAAAATACCATTAAATAAATGCAAGTGTATTTGAGCTAAGGCTTTTCACGATCTTTATGTTGCTTTTCTTTACTCGTCCATAAAGCAGACATATGATACATCCCCAAAATAACCTCATCCAAATCAATATGTGTGAGTACCACACACATCTTAATGTGCATTGAGAAAATATTGTGTTACGATCCAAGAGTGGAATGTCATACTTCACATAAGCCATTATTCAAATAAAAAAATGCCAAGATTGAAAAGAGCCCAACAGAATCTTAACTCTAATACCAATTTGTTGCATAGAAAAAGCAATTAGAGTGCACAACAAATAATTAATGACAAAAGAATAATGACAAAATATAGAAGTAGAGAAACTAATACACAAGAATTGTGTAAAATCCCAAAGCGGGAAAAAACCACGGGTAGAGAAGAAGAGCATTTCACTATGTTGTAAAAGAACGTAAAAAAGAGTTTTAGGGCAGCTAACAATAATAAGATCGTTTATATTCCAAAACCTAAAAATATTTATTTATATAATTAGGGTATAAGTGGAGACAAAATAAGGAGAAAAAACAACTTCCCAAATTGAGGTCGACCACACTATGCATCACACGTTGGTGTCATGACCCGTATGCTCTTCTGGAACTTAAACACCTTCCGTACATGGTCTGCAACATGCCTTTATTTATGGTCGTGCTTTTTATAGGACAAAATGGTTGATCCTAACACAGCGTACAATATGCCTATGTCTTACCGTACATGGTCTACAACATGCCTTTATTTATGGTCGTGCTTTTTATAGGACAAAATGGTTGATCCTAACACAGCGTACAATATGCCTATGTCTTAGGGCATGTCCCTCTCTGGACAGAATGGCAGATTCCATCATGGGCACCAACATGTCTATGCTCTAGCCCGCGCTCCTTAGTAGAAGAAGACATACATCTCAACATGGTTTTGAGCACGGTAGTGCAATTATCCAAAACCAACAATCTGTATTGAATTCAAATCACAAACTTAACCCACACACACACATATAGGATTCATGTGAGATGTACCTTTCAATTGATTATGATTTTGTTCGTGTTTGAATCAATATGCAGTGCACAATTTTTATTAGAGATGTAAATAAGTTGAGTGGTTGATAAGTTATTATCTCAAAAAAATTAATTAGAACAATTTATTGAATTACGTTAGTTGGACTTGATCCATTCCAGACTGTTTTAATAAACGAATTGAGTTCAAGGTAAATGATGCTCTACTTTTTTTAGCTCATGAGCTGACTAGTTTATAAGCTTGCTAGCTAACTGATTAAAAAGTTTGTTAGTAATTAATCTGTTTAAGAGATTCATAATTTATTTTTTATTTTAGTTGTGAATCAAACTCGAGTTGATTTTCAGCTTAAAATTTTTTTGAGCTCAAGCTCTTAAAATATTTGACAAATTAATCTATAATTTTATAGGTTAAACTCCATTTGGTTTGATTACACTTTTATTTGAATTAATTTTTTTATTTGAATTAGTTTTATGCACACTTTCTTTCATTTTGAGTCTAATATTAAGTAGTTATATCGAGTACATCAATCATTATATGAAGATGGTCTTGATAAACTCTAGCAAGCTCGAAGATGCAGGGAGCATTAGGAATTAATCTCCACATTTTCCAAACTCGTGCATTCTCATGGGTGAACAAATTTCGACACTAATTTTCTTTAAATATTCTTTACATCTAATATAAATATCAAATAAATAAATAAACCAACAGCATTATAAAGTTTGTTAGTTAATACAATAACTCCAAAGTGAAAAGAGAATTTCTAGTACATGCTTTCATTACCATTGTTTTTCTAAATTAGTTTGCATTGCTTAAATTTAATTTTAACCTTTGGTTATTATTCAGTTTTAATTTAAAGTTTCAATTCTGAATTTCATTGATTTGTTTAGACAAATAATTAACTAAGTGAATTAGTATTCAACACTATTCTTCGTGGGAGTGATACTCATACTTCATTTATTATATTACTTGAGCGATTTGTATACTTGTGGTTTGCCTTAATCAATACTCAATAATAAACAATAATAATAACAACATATAGAGAGTTAATATAAAATAAAACATTTTGACGTATAAACCAATTTAACAAATGATCTAAACTTAGTTTTTGGCTTAAAAGAATTGACATCAGTAATTGTTCTCCAAGTTCATTATCTCACCCACACAGCTTATAACAGAACCAACACAGAATTACGTATTATACAATGCAAAATTATAAAAATTACGTATTTACACAGACAAAAAAACACCAAGATTAATCAATCAAAGTACTACCAAATAATCACAAAGTTATCAAAAATGGAAAAAATAACTAATGAATGAAATAAAAAGGACACATCTTTTTGATCTGGCAAGCAAACTACCATTTTTCTCCATTTGGGCCAAGGGATGATGCTTTATTAACACTACAAATCCCAGCACCACAAGGACACAAGTAGTGTTCTAACAGTAATACTACTCAATTCATTAAACCAATTGAAAAAAACCACACTTACCTTGAGAATAAAAAAAATGAACTTTTTAAAGAAATATCAAGTACTGTTAACAGTCTGAAATATCAAATTCCCATGTAAAGAAAATTAGAACAAGATCGATCAAGGTGGAGAGCAAGTGCCAAAAGCAGAGTAGGAAATGACAAGATGATCATAACCTGAAGAATAACTTCTATTAAGCTACAGAGTTTGAGCCTCTTATTTTTAATTCGCTCCATTGCCAATTTCATCTTCAGAAATCTTATTTCATTCACTAAGTAACCAAACAATGAGTTCAGTGCATCACTAAGTAGACCTATAATTGAAAACATTAAAAATTTGTCAACATAAACATCCAAATAAAGAAATAGCCAATATTGCAAAAACTCTAAAAACAGCACAAAACATATAAACCCATAACCAAAACACAGCACAAAACATATAAACCCATAACCAAAACACAATAAACAGAATTTTTTTTTTAAAAAAAGTAGAACTTACAGGATCAGAGTCAAATTTAATAGAAGGTCCGATGAAGCTTTCACCAGACAAAAGTTGTTAAAGCCTAGACGACGAGCTCGATCTTATCATTGTCGATCCTTGGTTTTACTTTCAACTACAACTACTAAAGTAAACAAAAAAATCAGCAAAAGAAAAAAATCCTTAAAATAAATCAATTCAGAAAAAAATTAGAATCGAAAAGCAAACAGAAACCAAATCCCTACAAAAATAATAATGATTAAAAAAAGTTGCGATTTTGAAAAGGTAGCGAAAACAAGAAGAGACGGATCAGATATATGTGTGAAAAAAATCAAAATAAATAAAAAGATGCAGAAACAAAAAAGGAAAAGGAGAAGAACCTGAGAAAGAGGAGCGACAGATGCTTACACATCCGAGGAACAAACACTTTAAGAGTCAGAGAGAAAGAGAGGCAAAACCCCAGAGAGATGATGGCGGAGAAGAAGAGAAGAGGTTGCGATGTGTTTATTTGCGTTAATTATAGTTGCTGCTTTAATTAGGTTTAGATATACATTAGGGACACCATGAAACTAAACGTCTCTAAATAAATAGAATGTTTAATTTAAAATATTTAAAATATAAAATGAGAGTAAAAATGAAGAATTTTTGAAAGATAAATTTTTATAGGTCTTAAACAATGATGATATTTCTAAATATTTTATTAAAATTGTAAAAAAATAAAAATAAAATTTTTAGAGATAATTTTATAAAATATTTGATAGAAATTAGAGACTTGTTCAATAAAATTTCTCTAAATAAATAAATAATTTTAATTTTAATTTTAAAAAATTAAAATTATAAAATTAAAGTTAAAATAATTTTAATAGTATAAGAAATAATAATATTTTCAAATTTTTATTTTAATTATAAATAAAAAATGAGTTGACTAAAAATTAAATTTTTTATTGATAATTTTCTAAAATGTCATATAAATTTGATTCAGAGACGTTTTTTAAACATGTCGTATAAAAATAATATTTAGAAAATTGTAGGCATTTTTAGAGACAATTTTGAAAAAACGTCTCAAAAAATTGTCTTTTAGAGACTTTTTTTTTTATTGCATTATAAAATAAATCGTCCTCAATTCCATATTTTTTAGAGAAAATTTTATAAAACGTCACTAAAACTTAATTGTAGAGACGTTTTATGAAAACACCACAAAAATATATCAATGAATGACATTTATAAAATGTCACAGTGACTTTTAGAGACAATTTTGGAATGGTGGGAATATTTTTGGAAGTGGAGGGAACTTGTGAGTGCTTTCAAAGACGATTTTGATCAAACGACCCAAAAAAGTAACCTTTTAGAGAATTTTTGTTGCATGGTAAATATAAAACGTCCCTAATTCTACATTTTGTTGTAGTGCAACAATTTAGTTCTTCAACCACATTCATCACACAAAAATTTGTGTCTTCACATATATGCTTCCATTGTCTCCTCATATTTATCTAAAATCACCAACAAACCAATTTCAACAATATAACAATTAGGCCAATAATCAATACAAATTTGAGACATAATATCATTACCCAATTAATTATTAGTTTTCTTTGAGTTTTAGTAGCAATAACTATTGTGAAATTTAAAAGAGAATAAGAAGGAGAATAAGCAGCAGTAGCTCCATTAAATGGTGAAATAGTAGCATATGGTGGCTGTTTGTAGAGCAACAGCATCATTGGTATGAAGAAGCAAAATCTTTTGGAATAACGCTTTGAAATAGAGGAACATTGATAAGCTTTATGGAGAGGAAGAAGGCAGCGATTATAGAGAATAATATGAAGAAAGCAATAGCGTGTCACAATAGCACTGTCATTGGTGGTGGTTGGGGTGGGTAGCGATGATGAAGATTAGGTGGAAGGCAGTGGGCAGGAGGTGACGGTATAAGATTATTTTTACCACAAAAGTTAGTGCATTTTTATGAATTCAAATGTTATCACATTTTTGCACATAACATGGCGGGTGAGTTGGCAAAAAATGGACTCCATTTAAGCTGACTAAGCATATAATCAGTGTTAAATCTGTCAAAGACACCATATTGATATGTTTTTTTAAAGTTCAAAGACTTAATTGCAAAAAAAAAAGTCATAAACTCAAATAACAAAAACTGAAAAAGTTCAGACACCAATTTTGTAATTTTTCCTTTATTCATTACAATGGATAAATGAAGTGACAATTTCGTTTTCATACATTTTAAAGTGACTGAAATAAAAATTCCAAAGGCATGAAACTTGGAATATTTTTTGTTTACGTTTAGTTTGTTTTCTGTATATTTTTTGTTTATTTTCTATATCTAAAAAAATATCTTACACTTTTATTCAAGTTCATGAAAAATAGTAACACAATCTCAATATATTTTCCCAACTATTTATATATCTAATGATATTTATTTCTGTAGAAAAATAATGTAGTATAAGTTGAAGACAAGTAATAAGTGTCTTTTGTTTTTTCAAAAATGTATTTTATATTTCAATTTCATTTAATTTTGAATATTTTTTGTTTATATTATGTATATGAAACAATTGATATACATACTCAAATCTATCTTCTTAAATATGTATGGAATTTCTTTGATAACATATACATATATATTAAATAAATTATATATTTAAAAAATAAAATTCATAATTATACACAATAAAAATCTCCTAAAAATACAAATATATGAATAGTAAATATATTATAGTATACAATAAGTATACTATTGGTATAATATTGGTTTCTATCTTCTTAAATATGTATGGAATTTCTCTGATAACATATATATATATATCTATATATATTAAATACATTATATATTTAAAAAATAAAATTTATAATTATATACAATAAAAATCTCCTAAAAATACAAATATATGAATAGTAAATATATTATAGTATACAATAAGTATACTTTTGGTATAATATTAGTTTCCAATACAGTTCAAAATATCAAAACAACAAAAATCTGATTGTACCTTTAATCTAAACAAAAATCTACTTATGTACTGATTGAAATATGTATGCCCAATACTTTCTAACTGCACAGAATTTCTGCTGAATGAACCATTAATTTTTAATTTATTATTGTTTTTGAGGGAAAGAAAAAATAAACCTTTTTCGTATTTAAATTTTTAATTTTAACCTATTATATATTTTAAATTGAAAAATATCTAGTAAAAATGAAAAATAAAAATGGAAACAAAAAGACTTAAATTTAGTATAAGATGATAAAAAAATAAAATTTTAAGTAAGCATATAAAACTAGCTTTTTTTTTATGTATTTGATAATAAGTAGCATATGTGTGGCTATTCTAGAACATTTTGTATTAAGAAAGTAGAAAAATTAAAACGGAATTATGTATTTGGATTCTCTTAATTGTCCCTAGAGATATGTATTTATGGTTGTCAAATAAAAAATAAAAGAAAAAAGAGATATGTATAGAAAATATTTAACTTTCTGCACATGCATGGAATTAAAAGTATATCATTTATCATGTCGTATTAATTGTGCGTCTTTTTGTATTGTAGCTATATTTTTCTTTTTAGAAATAAATATATAAATAAAAATAATGAAGTGAAAGGGTTAGAGATGGATGAAACATGAGAGGCTTACATATAGGAATCAATCTCTTCAAAAATGAAAAAAAAAAGAGAGTAAATAAATAAAAAGAATGAAGTGAAAGAAGTAGAGATGTATGAGATATGAGAGAGAAAATTATAGGATTAGAGATGGATGGGTTATGGGAGACCTACAGATTGAAATTAATATCTTCAAAAATAAAAAATAAATATGTAAATAAATAAAAAAATGAAGTTAAAGAAGTTCAAATGACAAATGGGACTAACAGGAAAAAAAAAAAGGAGACGCTTGCAAATAGAAAAGGCACACTGTAATTTTTTGAAAAATTGAAGTTGTTTTTGTTAAACAGTTAAAAAAAACAAATCAAATTCTGTAATTTTCTCTAAAGCAAATCCCTTGGTGTGAGGTTTTTTTTTTTACTAAGATGACTTTATCCCCTCTGATAATCTAGGATTATCTCTAATTTATTACTAAATAATTCAAGGATTAATCTGAAAATTCTTTTGAAAATTCTTTTAATTATCTTCAAATGCCTATAAATTGGCTACTTAAAAAAATGGCGGCGAAAAAATTGTACTTTGATTGCTGTTATATCCCAAATAATTGACATTTGGAACGATACATAGCTATATGCGATGTGATAAAAATTGAGCTATTTTAACCTATCTATTTAAATATATATGACTCAAACTTTAATTTCACTGTAGCACTATAGTAAATTAATTGGGCATCAATTTTGTTATAATTTACGTTATTTGCCACCATTTGCTATCTTCAGAATTGGTCTCTTATTTCCCTTCGATTTATGGTGTTTGTCATCCCCATTCTCTCAAAATGATGTCGTTTATTGTGCTATGGAATAAAGTTCAATTTGACCCTTGAACTTTTCACAAAAGTTTAATTTGGCCCAAAATAACCTTTTTAGCCCAATACAGCACAAAACTTACAATTAATGTTTCATTTTAATCCTTTTCATGATAGAATTTGGAGCGTGAAACACACCTCCATTTGAAGGTGCGTCTATAACCAAAAAAATTGAATTATTAGTATAACTAAGTTAAGTAACTAATTAATAATGAGAAAGATGAAACCCAGAAGAAGATTACCCATTTACATTGGGGAAAATTCATCAATTTCTTATCAATATTTGTCAATTTCAACTTTTCCCCTCTCAAACTCAAACCCTAAATAAATTAAACTTTTTTAAGGATTAAACAGTTTGGGCAGATGATAAAGCTCTTGCGTCTTTTTTTTAAATTTCTTCATGATTCTAATCCCGTAGTTTTTATTTAGAAGAACATGCGCTTGCTCTCCTACAAATCATCCTGGTTGTTCCCTGTGCGCTTTTCACAGAGCGATGATGGCGAGAAACACTAACAGTAGTCAAACGGCGTTGTATCATCATTCAAGTAGCTTCCAACAATCGACGATCACTAATTTGTTAGAGAGGATCGGAGGTGTGGAAGGGGGGTTGGTTAAGAGAGCTTTGACAGCTCTGTTTCAGCCTTCGTCGCATCAGCTTGGAGAGTAGCATGCTCTGATTCAAACATTTGCACCAATCTTATTAGAAATTGCCTCAAAGAGCCCCACAGGACTGAAGCTCTTAGTCGTGAGAAGTTTCATTTCTCTGTCTCTAAATGGGTCGATGGCAAGCCCTAAAAAACCACCCTTAGTTCAGATTTCTCAACACCTTTGATTTAATTTTTCTCTTTCTGGTTTTTTTTTTTTGTTTATTTTAATTTTGATTTTTTTGGTGTATGTGATAGTTGATCGAGTCTTTGATTGATCGGGTAGATTTATTAGAGTCCGAAGCAGAAGCGTCTCTCATTTTTTGTTAAATGATGCTAATGAGGCATTGATCAATACTTTTCTTGTTTTGCTTAGAGCCAAAGGAGAGACCTTTGAAGAAGTAAGTTTTGCTTGTTTTCAGTTTTAACATTAATGTAATTTCATTAGAATTGGTTTTTTGTAATAGAACAAATGTGATTTATGGGATTTGTTGGGCTGACAGATGGTGGGATTAGTAAGGGCAATGATTAAACATGCTAGAAAATTTGAAGGATTGGATGGTACAGATGGTGCAGTTGATATTGTTGGAATTGGTGGTGATGGAGCAAATACGGTGATAGCAAAGGTTCAACTGCATTTCCTATTTTTGCAATTCTGCAGTTTCATTGTCAGTTCTGGAGAGGGCACTAATAGAGGAGCATCAAACAAAACAAGACTCTAAACTCGTCAAGCTGAGGGTTGTAGAACTGGAACAGGCGATTGTTGATGAGGCTAGTGTTGCAGCTAAGGTGCAGCTTGATGTTACTAAAGCTAGACATACACAAAGCAACTAATGAAGTGAATTGGTTGAAGGTGGCTGCAACGTCATTACAAGCAGAGCTTGAAAAGAAAAAATAATCTCTTATATATATCCTCATTCTATTTGTTTGTGTTGGCATGTAATGATAAAACTTCTGCTATCTATATGCCTTAGGCATGTGGAGGTGGTGGCCTTGGAGGTGGTGCAGGTGGTGGAGCTGGCCTTGGCGGTGGCTTTGGAAGAGAAAGGGAGTTTAATAGTTGTCATGTTGATTGTTTTATGCAATTTTTGTTGATTAGTTTCAATGTTAATTTCTATTGTTTAACCATTTTTTTAATTTATTTTTAGTGTTTAATCAGGAGGCCTATTACACTCTCCAAATTTTGTCAAAAAAGGGTTAAAATGAAATAAATTGCAAGTTTTGTGGTGGATTGAGCCAAAAAGGTCATTTTGAACTAAATTGAACTTTTG
>CATIWM010111309.1:0-21412 GCA_949671775.1 Mallotus repandus | reverse complement strand
ATCATTTGTTTATCTCATGCTCAGTACATATGATTATAAAAGTAATTTGTCATATTACTAAAATATTCTTTACCTTTACATGTAGCTGCATGAGTATTTGTATACCTTAAAATTATACTGAACCCACCTTATCATATTTACATGGAGCTGCATGATTCACTGTGTTTGGTGCGGGCCGCACCAAGAATTTTTTCCATTGTTTATTTATTTTTGTCAACCCACCGGAAATGAATTTTCTACTGTCTTCTGCTTTAAATGCCCTTACTCACAATCTCTTCTTTCTTGAATATCTCCACTTTAATTCCCATTTTTTTACCATATTATAGAGTAATACAGTACAAAATGGAGCTAGAGCAAGCCATTCCCCGAGACACATGTATTGGCCAAAAAAAGACCTCCAAAACCAGTTCTTTGAGATCAACCAACTCAACTTCCTCTACATCATCCAATTATGATCTTTGCCATCGATCCGAATCATTTCGGGCTCTCGAAATGGGTGTGACGAGAAGCATTTCGTCTGAGAGAAGGCTTGCCTGGTTGCGCTCTCAAATCATCGGCCATGATGCACAGTTCGAATCTCCCTTTGGGAAAAGAAGACTTACTTATGCTGATCACACAGCTTCCGGCCGCTCTCTTCACTATATAGAGAATTTTATCGTTAATAATCTTCTGCCCTTTTACGGTAATTAATAATTGTTTCTTTTTTATTTATTAAATTTATCCCGCTTCATTAGCCGGCTATAATCTAATTAATTATATACTACAATATATTATTGATTATATATTTTCAAATATGGTAGGATGGAGGCCTACATTGAATTTTTTTGTTTTTTTAAACAAGGCCTACATTGAAAGTTGGTAGTTCCAAATATTTTTTATTATACTATAAAATATTATTTATTATATATATATATCTAAAAAAAAATAATAATTAATTTTTATATAGTAATAATAGATATAAAATACATCATATTTGAATCAAATTTCATGCGTAGACATACTTTAACTAAAATCTGACAATATATGTAAAATACTTTATAATTTATTTACTTATTAAAAAATGTAAGTTTTAAATACTATAATATAAAAATAAAATGCAAATTTAAATATATACAAGCTTATAGATTGTAAAACTTGTACACAACTTTTTGTATATTTTATATAAATTGTTTTAAATATAATTATATGACTTCTTTTTTGTAACAAGTCGTAAATTTTGTTAACATTCACATGAAAAAACTGCTTTATATATATATATATATATATATATATATATAGTTATGAAAACTACGTACAGCGGATTTTTTTATTTTTTTAAGTAAATAACATTAAAATCCAGGAATTATAAAAAAAAATTATGAAAAAATAAATAATTTCTAAAATCTTTAATAATTTTACATTAATAATTATATAAACATTAAATATATATTGTTTTAAATATTAATTTTTATTTTAACATTTTAAAAATAATTATTTTTATTGTTATCGGCCAAGATGACTATAATTATTTTTATAGTAAAGTTAATTCAAAATTTAATTCTTATAAAGTGGAATTTGATGTTGATCCAATAATTAATAATTAACATAGTAGTAGTTGTGTGTTTAAGCATTAAAATGTGGTCCGACTCTGGGTGCAGGGAACACTCACACTTGTGACAGTTACGTGGGGAATAGGACAACAAAAATGGTACAGGAAGCAGCTAGGTATATTAAAAGGAGCTTAGGTGGTGGAGAAGAAGATGCAATAATGGTGTGTGGATCAGGGACAACAGCAGCCATCAAACGCTTACAAGAGGTAATGGGCGTTGCAGTGCCATCGATTATGAGAGACAGGTTCATTGAATGCCTGAGCAAGGACGAGAGATGGGTGGTGTTCGTTGGGCCACATGAACACCATTCCAACCTTCTCTCTTGGCGGCAAAGTTTGGCTGAAGTGATAGAGATTGGAGTGGATGAGAGTGGACTGTTAGATATGGACGTTCTTGAGAAGCAACTTGTTTCATGCCGAAATGAGAATCGCCCGATTTTGGGGTCATTTTCAGCGTGCAGTAATGTTACTGGTATTCATTCCGATACACGAGGAATAGCTCGGCTTCTTCATCAATACGGAGGATTTGTTTGCTTTGATTTCGCGGCAAGGTATAAACACATAACGTTTTTCTTTCTTCGTTGACTTTAATTTAAAACAATTAAAAGTGTTATGCAGGATTTTCATTAATTTATTAAGGCCATAAATATTTTAAAATATATAATTTTTTGGATTCCAATCACATTTTGATAAATTTAATTTCCATTTAATTTGTACATAATCTTATCTTTATTAGCATATTTTAATTCCTATGTTTTTATTTTTTTTCTTCACACTTTTCTTTTCTTTTTTGTTTATAGATTTTTTTTTGACATATACTAATGGGAGTTTGGCCAACTTGACAGGCCTTTTTTGTTTATAGATGAACATATTTAAAAGAATCATAGTTATATTTCTATATACAATAAAGTTGTTTTTTTTTTTTTCAAAATAGAATTATTTCCCCTTTGAAACATTAATGAGAAATTGCGAATTGATTGGTCAACTTTCAAATAAAACTTTACAACTTGTATGATAATTTATTAATGTTTAAACCTTTTAAGAAGAAAATTGGATAGTCTTCAACTATAATTATTTCAATAAAATCTCTTTATAACTATAATTTATATAAGAATAAATTATATATAATTATAAATAAATTTTACATTGCAATAAATTATAATTTGTTTAAGTTACACCTTTAAAAAAAGCTTCTCTATAAAATAATAATTATGTATATTCAAACATGTATACTTATATGGTAAACTTTAAATAGTGGTTTGATTGAAGTCTATTGAGATGTGAGATTAAATTGTCATATAAATAAAATAATATTTTTATTATTTTTAAAAACTTTATTAAATTTTAATCAGAAAAAAATTCATAAATTTTTTGTATGTATATATATATGAACTTGTATGGTGGATTTTTTTGGTGTTCTAATTGAAGTTTTTTGTGAACGTACAGCGGTCCTTATGTGAAGATAGACATGAGAGGTGGGGAGATTGATGGGTATGATGCAATATTTTTGAGCCCACATAAATTTGTTGGAGGGCCAGGATCCCCCGGAATTCTTCTTATGAGCAAAGCACTTTATCAATTAAGATCTTCTCCCCCGTCCACCTGCGGTGGTGGCACAGTCAATTATGTCAATGGCTTTAACGATAAGGTGAGTCGCATGCTCCATACTCAATACTAATAATATTTGTACATAAATTATATTTGGATTTAGACATCAACCAACTCTTATCCACCAACACATATTTGGAAATACAAATTAATAGCCTGGGTGGCAAGCCTCCTGTCAAAGTAGGCACTGGTGGAGGTTCGAACCCCACCAGTCCTCCTCCCCCGACTCAAAAAAAAAAAAAATATATATATATATATATAATAAAATATTTCTTCTTTTTATTAACATTTTAAAATTTACATT
Organism: Mallotus repandus; assembly: GCA_949671775.1. NCBI lineage: Eukaryota > Viridiplantae > Streptophyta > Magnoliopsida > Malpighiales > Euphorbiaceae > Mallotus > Mallotus repandus. Next base: position 17,912 of record CATIWM010111309.1, on the reverse strand, counting down.
ATGGCCTGTCAAAATTTCTTGACGAAAAAAAATTGGCAAAACATATTTAACACTAACAATAATTATATTTGATGTGTTATATACCTATTTTTTAATTTATACGTAGAAATCAATTTGTTTTTATCATAAATTTTATACATATACATATACATCTGTTTTAATACTAGATTCAGTTCTCAATTTAAAAATTAATAAAAGATCAAGAACCGTGCTAAAGTACCTATTTTATTTGATTTGATACAATTTAAAACTAAAATTATCCGGTTGGATACAGTTTTTATGTGATTATTTATTTTAAAATTTCGATACAATTTGATAGTTTCTGTACAGTACTCAGCCCTAATAACAATTACTCATTTGAACAACTAACCTTGTATATTGTCCGGATTGATTCTCTCCATCCATGAGATTGCATTTAACTCATAGAAGAGCAATACCCTATAATTTTGGGGTCATTAAAGCAAAAAAGAAAATATTGTCTGAATACTAATAAGGAACAAAAAACTTGTGTGAATAATAAAATATTTTATACAAATATTATTATATGCAGGATACTTTGTATTTGGATGAGATAGAGGAGAGGGAAAATGGGGGGACACCTCAAATAATCCAAACAATAAGAGCAGCATTGGCATTCTGGGTTAAAGAGTACATAAGCTACGATGTGATTGAGAAACAAGAAGAAATATACATATCCAAAGCGCTGAAAAGACTAAAGGCCAATCACAACATATGGATATTAGGAAATACAAGTGCCAAAAGACAAGCTATATTGTCCTTCCTTGTATATTCTACCACCAATTTCTCTTCCTCTGAACAAGGAAATAGCAGAGAAAGAAAAGAAGAAGATGATCTTTACATGTGGGCAGAGATGGGGAACAAAAGAGATAAGCCTCTTCATGGTGCTTTTGTTGCAGCTTTGCTTAATGACTTGTTTGGTATCCAGTCTAGAGGAGGGTGTGCCTGTGCTGGACCTTATGGCCATGTTTTGCTCAATATTGATGAGAATACCTCCCTCGCTATCAGATCTGCCATACTGAAGGTAAGTGCTATATATACACCCCACACATACATTATTTTCTTTTAGGACCTATTGGTATAATTTCAAAGTTATAATTTTTACAATTTTATATATATATATATTTTAAATTGCAGGGATATGTGGGAGTAAAACCAGGATGGACAAGAATTAGCTTTCCCTACTATATGTCACATGAAGAGTTTGAGTTCATCATTGCAGCAGTGGAATTTATAGCAATTTATGGACAACGTTTTCTACCATTATATCGCTTCAATTTAAAAACTGGAAGTTGGTCTTTCAAGAAAAAAGCATTCAAAGAGTTGGTACTAGGAAAAGAGAACAGTTGCACTACTTTTCCCTTGGCAGCTGTTGCTAAAGACTGCAGAGATGTTACAAGTATGCATGCTTCTTATCTGGAAATTGCCAAAAACATTGCTACTTTGCTTCCTAAATTCCCTTCTCCGCGTAAGCTTCCTCAGGATTTAGATTACAATCCGTTGTATTTTAGGGTTTAGTTAGTCACACCATTCTCATTCTATTGATTTTCCACATATTTTTTTGTTACGTGTTTTATGATCCCTCCTTTGTGGAGATTAATTTATTTATAAATATAAGTTTACAAAATAAATAATACGTATATTAATATAGCTAATTCATTTATGGCTCCTACAAAAATTTTGCATTGTCATATTTGATTATGCTTTGCAGTAAATGTTAAAAAGAAGGGTAAATTACTATTTATCCATGTGTTTTGATCTAATACACTTTTTCATCATTGACATTTGAAAAAATATTCATTCATTTTTAACATTTGCAACAGTTAACACTCATTAGTCCTCTATCAGGGATAAAATAGTACACGATTTTACAAATATCAAGGATAAATAAATATTTTTTCAAATGTTAGAAATGAAATAGTATATTAAAACAAAACACATGGGGAAATAACAATTTACCGAAAAAAGAATTAATTAATTTTTTTTTGCAGTTTTTTTTTTCTCTGCGTATGAATTGATGATTTTTTTACTTAATTTAAAACTTTAAAATTAGCAAAGGAGATCAGTTTTTTATACGTAAAAATTAAAAAAAAAATTACTTAGAATTTAATACATATTCATCAAAAGATAATTTTAACTTTGAAGAGCGTTTAAATAAAATTAAGATTAAAATTTAATAAGATCTCAAGAATAAAAGTTTGAGTTTAGAAATTAAGCATTGAAGTTAAAAAAAAAGTGAAAACATGAATAATAATCGTGATGCGGATTTTGAATAGGCTTTCCACAAAAATAAAAAACAAAATCTTTTTGAATATATATATATATATATATTAAAAATATCAGTTATTAAATTTTTAAAAATAAAAAAAATAGAACCGTAACCACTATAAGAAGAATAAAAGATTGTACATCTCTTGAAAAGTTAATTTTCAAAAGAATAAAATACTAAAATCAAGATAGTTAAATTTATAAATTTGAATTTACAAATAAATTTTACAACTATTTATAAAATTTAGTTATAAAAAAAACGGTATTAAAAAAATAAAATAATAATTAAAAACCATAAAATTAATGACACCATTTACAGCCGATATCGTAAACCGTACAAAAGTTGCCTAATTAAAATCTAATGTTTAATTTGTAGTTAAAGTTGAGAAAAAATGAAGCTTGTAATTAAAGTTGAAAAAAAAATGAAGCAATAGAGGGTTCACTTAAGGAAGGCATCAAAATTGATTCACAGAAACCCGAACTAATGCCAATAAACAATCGAACAGTGATCTTCTGCCATCGCCATGTTGACGTCCCTGTGCAATAATTCATGTTGTAAAACAGTAGTTACTTCTAACAAATCAACCCCATTCACTGATGGGTGAACTTTTCTTCTCCCTCTCTCCTTCACCTGCACTGTGAGGCTTACTCAAATCTTGGCCTTCTCAGATTTGAAAACTTTTCTCAACCGAGGAGCTCAAGACAAATTACTGCAGCATATGAACCACGAGACATGAGAAGAGTTTGACAGAATGTATATAATAGGTACACCTGCGCAGACATAAGAGCTGAGAGTCCCAAGCCATTGTGGACAAAAATTCAAGGCCATCTCAATCAACTTGAGCACATCCAAAAATAGAAAAACGCCACTGCACATCCATCTCAACTAACCTAACCTCTAGTCCCATGCAGAGACGCCACTATTTTAAATAAATACACGGTAATTAGCCAGGGCTAATTTAGCTGGGAGAAGCATATAAATCATTGCAACTGAATTTTTAGAAAAAAAAATGTTATCACCAAGATGCTTTATCTGGGTAAGAGTTTTCAACTATTAATCTGTTTTTTGTGTGCGTGTATTTATACTTAATGTGCTGAAGGAAGAAGAGGCAAACAGCCTCTTTTAGGAACTGACAGCCTATTCTAAGACGTTCCTTAGGCTATCTCCAACCTCAAACTTCAAAATGCAGCAAATTTTACTTCAAAATACATTTGCTATAGTAAATTTACTCCAGCCCATTACTTCATTTTCAACTCCAAAAGGAATATTCTCCACATATTCCTATTCAATACTAATATTATATTATTTATACATTTTACATATTACACCTATATTTTATTCAATACTTATCATATACACCCATACATTTATTTATAATAAAATTTATTATTTGAATATATTTTAAAAATAAATAATATATTATTTCAATAATAAATTAATATTATTTTTAGTGACAATATTAATATTATTTAAGTAAAAATAATAATAATAATTAAATCAAATTTATATACATTTGGTAATAATATGATAAATATAATATAAATTTTGACTAAATTGAACAAAATTATTTTGACTATATTGAAATAAATGATAAAAAATTATTGTTATTGAAATTTATTAAAAAAAAGTACAAATGCATAAGGGTAAAAGTGGGCTTCAAATATGGAGCAAAACAGTGATTTTATGCAAAATGAAGCATAAAATCACGCTCCATTGGCTTTTTGCCGCTGGGTTGGAGATGGCCTTATGTGCCACTAAACCCCATAAAACAGAACAGAAGATAAAATAGAGCATAAAGTCAGATATAATTACTTACTTTGGTAAGAGAGACATGGAATCGCATATAGACCATCACTGAAACATGACTTGTCTTCAAAGGAAATGGCTGGCCATTAAAAGTTGTGGCTTCTCACTGTCTTCCTCAATCTCCATTGAAGCTTCAGATTTTATTTCCTTAACCCTTTTATCCCAGATGCCATCTATAAGCTTCCATGTTTCATCGCTGATAACTTGGGTCTGTCATTAAGCCACATGAAAAAAAAAAAAAAAAAAAAAAAAAGAAAAAGGAAAAAATAATGAGTTTCCTCAGCTTTACCAGCACAAAATAGAAAGCTAAGGCGGCATAATTAAATTCAAGATATGCTTTTTCATTACCTCCATAGGTCGAGGAGCACCAAAAGTTGAAAAACCAACATTTCCAGGTGCAAATGTAACTCTCCCAGGAAGTGAAATCCCATGGATCCCCCATCTTCCAGCATAAATTAGAGCTCCATATTCATCAACAGGGTTCACAGCAGGCTGAATTATAAGAAAACACCAGAATCAAGAGCATTTCAATCATAAAAAATTCAGTAAGGAGATCATTCAAAGAATAATTATTCACAACCTGGCTATTGTACAAAGAAAACAAAAGACAAAACAAAATCAAGGCGGGAGAGAAACCTCCCACAAACTTGATACTTTATACTTCTTTTCACAAAACAGCTAGTGAAAATAATCTTTACTAGAGCAATATAGCATTAAAGTGGAGCTATCTATCCAATTAAGACACAAAAAAAATCCACCAAATGAAAAGATAAATATATAAAATAGAGTTTCTTAAAGAAGAAAGCACAAGGCAGATATCAATTAAGGATCACATTGTGATCCCTTATTTCAAACAAGCATAAAAATTTTCGTTGGAGAATCTATACATTACACATACAAATTGGCCTAATGATCAACATTATCCAAGACCAAGTGTTGTCTCAATTTTAGCCTAATACTATCATATTGATGGCAAATTAGGTTAATTTAGTGGTTAAAAACTGAAATTCATGCTTGAAGCCCATACAGCTAGCTTAATACTAGAAAAAAAAAATCATCGTTCTTATTTATTTGCAATGCTAATAATACAAAACTTTACTTCCCTAGGCTTGATAATCTCAACCATCCTGAATTTTGGTGAAATTTCCATGCCTAACAAAAAGGGAAGGCAAGCAAAACACACCATAAACATGGTAGCCACCATGTAAGCGTGTCATATCAATTTCATACTCCAATTAAGATTTGAATTGAATAAGAACAGATTGAATTTATGATGGAGCAAATTGATATACTTGAAAGATGTGCATAGAACTGAAAATTTGATCAAAATTCAGGTTTATGATTTGTAAATCATTAATAAATTACATTAACTTTTTTTTGAAAGGATAAAATTAACAGATTATTTTCCAGTATATCAACAAAGTAAAAATACAAGCATTATCTTGCTAATGGGGATAATCACATAGGATTTACATGTATGTTCTTGTCCAGTGCAAAATTGCACAAAACGTTATCAAAGTCACAAGAATATGCTAAAATTGACAACACTAAAGAGTTACTTTAAAAAAAAAAAAAAAATAATAATAAATAAAACAAAATAAATAAGAAGGCACAACTGATTTGAGAAGGCATGCAAAGATTTTTTGTTTTTGGTTGTCTTGGGATATGAATTAATGACAGTAGAGCAGATGATTACGAAGATAGATAATCAACCACTGTGCACAAAAACTTACTTGAGGTATTCGTGGAGCTCTGCTGTATATATCCCAAATTTCAGCAGCTTTTATCTCTCCCTTCTCAAGTAAAATATCTGCACCAAATAAAAGCAAAGAATAAACCTATTATACATATAACTGGGTATTTTATGTCAAATCATAATTTAGAAAATGCAAGGTTCACAAGTATGTTTAATCTATCAAACTTTTCTTGGATCTAATATCCCACAATAATATCATGCAATGAATGGTACTGTTAAGAGAACATATTTAAAAAAACAAAACAAAATAACCTGTGATTGTCTCTACAGCCGAATGATATTCTCTAAGCACAGATAAACATTTTTCAATCGCATAACGCATGTATTCATCCCGAAGTGCTTCAAGTTTTGCTGGTAGCTGCAATAAAAGTTAACATTTTATATTCTGAAAGTTAAGTTACGTCTAAGAACTCTTAAAAAATATGTATATTAAGACTGCAACAACTTCAGTACTCAGATCCAAGAATTGTACATTAGGCACAAGATCACTGTGATTCCTGTAAAATGTCTTCCCAAATGCTGTCATCCCAGTCTGCAGAATCAAAAGCTCTGCAAGCCTTGAAGCTTCTAATGTTGCTTTTGCAGAGATCCAACACAAATTGCTTGGCCCGAACATCTCCTCCTCAATTACTCTAGCTACATGACAATAGTGCAATCACAGAACCATAGTAAACTCATCAAAAACATCAATGAGCGAGAGAGAGATGTAATAAATATTCCATGTATTTCCATTATAAAACCGAAATTTAAAGTAATTTTGTGCACTCAAGTGTCATTACTATGTAGTTGCATATTTGAGGGGTTGAATTAATTTACTTTCCAAAATTTTATCTCGCATCCTTGTCAAAAATAGATAATTGAAAGTCAGGGCCCAATTGAATATGCTCTAAATTAAGGCATGTCACTTGTCACTTGTCACTTAATTTGGGCCACCACAAAAAGAACAAATACTGATAGCAGCCAGTGACACCCTTATAATATAAAATATAAAAATTTGATTAAATGCATAAAAGCACAAGTAGTAAACAACTGAACAAATCCAACAAATGCAACAAATATATTAACATAGAATTAAGAAATTTGTTGTCATTTGTATTCATTATTTCAGTTATGGCCAGCTTTTGTGCACTCTAATTACATTATCCATCTTCCTGTTTCAATCAAAGCATTCACATCAACAAACGTTATGTTCATAAAATTAATATGCAAAAAACAGTAAGAGGATGCAGGAAAGAGGGGAGGAAACAACAAGTAATTAATTTAATTTAACCTTTTGCAAGAGAAAAGATATCAGCATATCCAAAAGGGATTGTTAAAGCTACAAAAGTAAACTCGCTTGGAGCATTTTTTTTTCATTAGCAAGCACCTAAAAAAGGGAAAAGAAAGAAAGAAAAAGGGAGATAAAAAAAATTATGCATAATTTTATGGAGATTAAGATTTAAAAGCTAATAACTTTCAACATTGATTCTCAATGTATCTAAGAGGCATAACAACTATCACCTATATTTTTTGTCCTATAACCCCACTAAATAATAGGGATCAAAGAAACATGACTGAAATCCCTTTTTGTAACAGCTGCTATTGCTATACAAATACTGAATTTTTACATGAAAATATGTTTACTGGTTAGAAATTGACTACCACATGGAGTTTAGATGATGAAGTCAAGATTGTTATGAGAGAAAACCTAAAGATTAAAACCAACATGAGACTTTTTGTGTTTGTCTTTCTCTGAATAGTGGTTGGTAGTAAAGTTCTTCCTCTCAACCACACACCTTATTGCAATGGCAAAAATCTTCTTATCCCCTTTCCTCCATGTTCTTCCACTTCTATTTTAGCCAACAGAAATTAAATAATAACTGTTCAACAACAATTATCACTGAGACATTAACAATTCTTTGTAGTTCAAGTATACAATTATCAATCTTCAAAATGATAAATTGCCAAAACTTGAAGCTTCAGAAAGTGATTCCTTAGAAATAGGAAAATGCAGATGCTGGTTTTGCATCTCTCAGAGTGCAAGAACGAAATAAAAATCGAAACTCTTATATAAAAGATGTTCCAGCTTCTAACCAATCTCCATTTCATCAATACACATTATGGATAATGCTAGCAAAATGTGAATTAACTTCTATACAAATTGTAAGACCCGTACAAAACAAGTCACTGGAAGATCTTCAAATCCAAGGTAAATAAAATAAGTCCCATATATTATAGGCTGAAAAAGATGTACCAAGTGGTTTGCAGACTTGCAAAATTTAGCAAATGAGAGTAATTTATTGGCAATTACCAACGTTGAGTTTATCCAAGTCAGCTTTATGTAACTTCTATGTTTGCAATAAACATGAAATAAATTTCTTTATGTTTAATAGCGACTTACCAAGTTCTCAGTGTGTCTATAGTAGTATTTAGGTGTACGAAAATTATTTAGAGGCAAGTATAATTTCAGAGAAATGTTTCAGTTCCTAAATCTCAAAAGATCATTGGGTTTCCTCTAATGAGTCCTACTCGTAATGATATCATTGGGGTCTCTCCTAATGAGCTCTTATTATCTTTTAATCCCTAGTTTAATAACCCCATTACTAGATAACATAACAGGGACAGTAAAATAAAAGCACAAATCAAATGAGAAAAGAGAATAACTGGAGTGAAGATAATGTGGTAAAAAAAAATGAGCCTTATGTGACTTACGAGCACATGCGCGAACTATAGCATTCACATAATCTGACTTCTTTGCAAAAACCTTGCCTGCAGTTTCTGCATAGCGCATATTTGGCTGGCTATGGATAGAATTTATATCAGTCTGCAAAAGATACATTTAAACAAGTGATTTATAAGAATTTCAACATTTAATTAAACAAATTGGAATTCAAATGTATCCTTCCAATGACCTCAGTAAAAGGGCGGTAGGGATCAGGAAAGTGGCATGCAAGAACAGCAACAGCTGCTTCTCTGTATGCCAATCTTAATTTTAGCTCCTCTGGAATTTCAGTGCTATCTTCCTGGCCTGTTTCAAAAGTACCTTTTTGCTGCAGAATCAGGCAACACATGCATATAAGGAATTGGGTATGTTGAACTTAATAATGGATTTACAAAAGTAAAAATAAAAAAAATCCTGTGCAGATACACAAACAGAAAAAATGAGGAAGGTAAGGCAGAACAAACCCTCTTCAAAGCCTCTAGAAGTTCTTCCCTTCCAATATGATCTAAATCTTTCCTGGCTGTTAAAATTCCAGCTTCATTCCTACAATAAATTCATGGGAAAATTACCATCTACCCACTGATGTAAAATATTAAAAAAAAAAAAGTATCCATCAAGCAGCAGATACAATATATTCTGCAGTTCTGCCCCCGTAAAATCTTCAGTCAGCTCTGCAATTTCCTGCAGTAAAGCCAGTTTTTCCTCTTCTGAACGAAAAAATTTATTTCTAGCATGCACCTGCAAAAGTTAAATCTCAATAATGATTAGAGTGTAAATTTGAACTATGATTTTCAGATGCGGGCCACATGTTCAAAGCAATACCTTCAAAATTGCTAATCTACCATCTTTAGATGGCAAACCAACCCTTATAATCTTGTCAAAACGACCCTTTCTCAATAGAGCAGGATCCAGAATGTCAAGTCTATTTGTTGCCCCTATAACTAGCACCTGACAAGTGCAAGTTTAGCATTCACATAACTTAAAAAAAAATAATAGCTTCAATAAAAGATCCCCAATATTTCTAATCCTCATAAAATATAAGCACACCTGAGAAGTGAATTCTTTAAATCCATCCATCTCTGTCAGTATCTGCAGGAGGCCTTGCTCCCTCTCAGCACCACCCTACACAAAATTACAAGTTCAGGCCACAAGAATTGAAATCAAAGGGCATAAATCTTGCAAAACAATTAAATGTTCAACTTGTGTCCATTAATTGTTGTTACTTATCAATAATTGAGAATAGAATTAAATTAAACGCTTCAAGTTATCATAATTATGACTACTCCAGCTGATCTGAAGTATCATGGTTCAGTTAACTACTTAGAAGGCCCATCCCATCCAACAATTTATTGTGATAAAAAAAATATGATGACTGAAGATTGCAAAGCTCGAAAAACTTTTTCAGATTAGCGATGGGATAGAAGAACTAATTTCGAATTGAGAAGATATTTTACAGAATTAAGAAGTGCATGTGGAAAGCTCATCTTGGTTTCACATCTTTTAGCCATGTGCTCTCATGGAAACATGGCACCTTTCAAGGTAAACCACATCTGGATCTAGATACAGCAGTGTTTCATCATTTTACTAGGCCATCACCACTGGTAGTCATTTATCATCCTACTTCCCCTCTGTTTTCATGAAATGAAACACCTAAGCCTCCTCCTAAGACTGCCTAATTCTGTTCTCACCCTGTCCTTACATATTTTTAGTTGTGCACAGCAGTTTGCTGCAGTGCCTCTTGCAATCAACATTTAAGAACCTCACCTACAAAATGAATACCAAGTCTACAAGATTATCAAATAGATAAATTCCTATTCTCGTCCATCAACCTTTCACAATCCACATCACAGAAAAAAAAAAGGAAAAGAAACAAAATTATAAGGCAAAGAAGCCCGACATAATAAGATACATAATTCACTAAATCACATTTGCCTTTTCCTTTTAATTTTTCCTCATTTAATTCTTTATACATAGAGGCAACCCTATGGAAGTATTAGTCATATTATTTTATTGGTTTGATGCTGCATTATTCTGCTTGCAACACAAAATGCACCTAAGAAATCCAAACAATACGAGAAATTGCCATGAAACAGAACCATTTGGCACCTTTTGCTATGTGATTTATTTCTAGTTCCACTAGATTTTATTATAACTTCATATGAATATCAGAGCTCCCTCACCATTCAGGCACTTTTACAATTTCCAGTTTTCAATATCACATTATTATGTATAACTTCAAACGACATGTATGATCTTACCCCACCAATATCAGGTCCCCCACGCTTGCTGCCAATAGCATCAATTTCATCAATAAAGATGATCGAAGGAGCGAATGATCTGGCACTGGCAAAAAGATCCTTGACACGAGATGCGGCCACACCTACAAACATCTAGAAGATCAACCTTTCAGTTAGTCAGACTGGCTTAAGTTCTGAGCAATACCAAAGTGAAGATCAGCAAGATATCCGAGCAATACCAAAACCAAGCATATTAATTTTCATAGACCTAATATACCAGTTCAACCCCGGAAAAAAAAATTCTAAGGCATTTTGATTTTTGTGAACTGATTAAGGAATAGGTGGAGACACACGACTACTAAGTTGATTGACAACAGGAGAACACTTCAGTCAGAAAAAAATAATTCATAGCAGAAGAACAAAGAGGAAAGAAGCTTAATCAGAAAGCCGTTCATTTTACGAATTAGAGCATGCCAGCTTATCTTGTTCTTCTAATTATTCAATTCTTGCTTATGCACGCACATGCATGCATGTGTTTGTAAAAGTGCTGAAAGGAAGAGAGTGAGGCAGAGAATTTCTGACACCTAATCATGCATTAAGTATACAACATATGTGGAAGCAAGTTCTGAACAACTAAAATTATTTATGGACATTGCTGTTTTTAACCATAAGGAATAATATTACCCCATACAATTGCATAGGAGAAATAAGAGTTCAAATATTGAGGAACGAAAATGCCACCTTATTTCTATTAGAGCCCAGAACCCTTAATTTTTGCAAATAGGAGTCTGTGTTTGCTCATAGAATAACCATAAATAGAGAGCAAATAATATATCTCCCACAAAGGAAACCCAAGGGAACAACCCTGCGTGCTTTCTAGTAATTGTAACAACCGAATTTTGGAGAAGACTGTGCATGTTTGCTCATACAATATCCATCATATATAACACAAATGTGAACATAACAATTTTGTGTTTCTTTATGATGCTACACATTTTTTTAGCTGAATAATGATCAACAATGGCATACTTGATCATAACAGTATTCTGTGACAGCTTGAAATTAAATCGATGGGGAGCTCAATAGGCTTTTATTAATTCTGCGAGATGAAAAAGATGTAATGCTCATGAAAGTATCCTAATAAAACATTAAAAAAATATCACAGGTAACAAAAATAAATAAATAAACTGCCCTTAAAAATGCTTTATATAAAGATAGAACTGTAAATTTTATGTTAAGATAGAACAGATAAATGTAAGTTTATATCATAGAAATGAGGTAATCTAAGAAAAAAATATTGTGGATAGTGCTTATATTCTAATGGGATTTAGCACAAGACATCTAAATATCATAAATCTATTGATGATATGAATGTCTTAAAATATACATATCATTAATCTCTTGACATAAAGAGACTACTGCTTAGGGAATCTAATGGCAAATAAAAAAGTTCATTTCTTTTAAGAAAATATTATTATTTCATGTACGTTATATGACAAGAACTGTAAAAGCATTGAAATATTTTATATATTGAAAAAATTTATCATGTAATAATGCAGTTACACAAACAACCAACTTGATCACAGAAGAGATCATGGTGTTAACTAATTTATATCATGTAGAAACTAAAATATACAATCCATAGCCTTTATATTAGGAAAAAGACAGCAAATCACATCCTCAAGGAAATGCCTTGTATAAAGTATTATAGCAACCACTTGCAACCATTTTGGTTTAATTCAACCATTCAAAGGTAACTCAGTCCTCACCTCTACAAAATCTGTGCCATTTGCAGCAAAGAAAGGCAATCCTGCTTCACCGGCAATAGCTTTAGCTAACAGAGTTTTACCAGTTCCTGGAGGCCCATGGAGAAGCACACCTTTTGGGCAATAGATACCCTTGTCTTGGAACTCTTCCTCATTCTTCAGGATTCGTACAATCTCCTGTAGTTCCCTCTTTATATATTCCTGGCCAGCAAAATCGTTAAAGGTAACACCAGTGGTTTCTTCTGCTGATATAAACTTTGCCCTGTTGGAAATGCAGTTCAAAAAATTAGACCACAAGTGTGTTATTGTTAAAACATATCAACTATGTTCATTTATATATATCCAAAGTTGTCATGGTCCAAACAAACACAAGCAATGCTGAGAATTTATGACACTTGACAAACTATTAAATCAATAACTCTGTCATATTTCCAAGGCAATAAATTTTGAACATAATGAATCTAAAGCACGGAAATTAGCATACAATAATAAGACTTTTAAAGAAAATGGAACACCATCACATTTGAGTAAAATGTAAGGATTTGTAGATTTGACCACGATGAAAAACGGAGCAACAGAGACAAAAATGGCCAGTAGACGATATACTGAATTAAGAGACATAAGCAGATGATCAAGATGACAACTCTAAGACCTCTTTACCTTCCTGACTTTTCCTCTGTGGTTGAAAAATGCAAACCACCCATTTTTTTTCCAACAATTTAGAGATAAAAGTTTAATAAGAATAATGTTGCATGAAATAATAACAACATTGTAATAAAGTTGTACTTCTGTAAATATGAAACAGCAGTCATCATGAACCATTGGCTATAACTTCTAAAAACAGCAATAGATGATGATCCTAAGTCTGTAAACTCCACATGAAATCAGCAGATCAAAACAAAGACTTTATGTAACATTAAAGGGGAAAAAAGGTAATGTTTTATTGACAGAAATAAAAGCAGTAAATAGCACATTCAATCTCTTTGATGTGGCTTCATTTAATTTATTAGTTGACAATTTATAAAAAAACATTAACACAGAGTGTGCTTTGTCCTCTCTAATAGACCTTCATCTTAATATAAGACAAAAAAAATGGCACATTTTCTTTTTCATTCTGAAGTTCGTTACTTTAAAACGCTCCAACAAACAGACATCTATCTCTAAATTCATACACATAGATACCAGAATAAGGAAATGTATTTTATTCAGATCCAGCCACATCTTTGTATATGCGCACAGAATAATTAAATGAAAGTAGAGATGTCTTTTTTCAGTTATAAGTTCATCAAAACAATAGGTATAACAATAGACCTGACCAAATGAAGGCAGAGGATGATTTTTGTTGATGAACAAATTCATTTAAACAATAAGCAAAAGAAAAGACATCAAACATTACAGCATTTCACTCATCAATTAATCATGCACTTACCGACTCTTTCCGAGTGACCCAAGCGCACGTCGTTTGAGTGGTTGCCTAGTTGTCTGGCTAGGCTTTCCCAAATCACAAGGTATTAACTTTGCATAAATTGGTCTCATCATATTATCGATCCAGACATACAATCCAACAGCTAAAGCAAGCCGCATAGACCAAATGACTGCAGTTGCAACGGTAGAGTAGACTTCTGCAGGAACAGTATTCACATTATGGACATCAACATTTATTATTTGATTATGCAACTTTTTCCAAACATCATTCCAACAATCAATTGGCATCCGGTCAACCACATGTCGTCGAAATATAATTTCCTTCTTAGAATTTCCTTTTCCTTCCCCATCCTTGTAGTATGGCAGAATCACTGCATCAACAGGCAATATATTTTCAGCAAAGTGCATCATTCAAGGAAGTATTTACCTCATTTGTGATACCTTCAAGCATATGTAACCAACAGGATACAAAGCTTATAAAAGCAAGAACCAAAGGCTTGCTCAAGCGACAAGAACAAACCATTATTAATTTTAGGATACACTTGAAGTACAGATTATAGAAACAGTGATAATGAGGAAAACAGACATACCAGATACTGTCTGCCCATAATTAGAGTACTCCATAAACTGAACATTATTTGAATTAAGAAGTTTCCAAAAATCACTAAAATCAATTCTATGAGAGTTCTCAGGATCCCACTCGGTACCCTTCAACTTTCCACGCATTGTCAACAATGCTCTACTCCAATCTGATGCCAATACAAGCTGCCTCTCCAGTTGCACATCTGCCTTCCTGTCTAATTCTTCTAAAGCATTCACTCTTTCCCTCTCTTTCTCCCTCAATTTCTGCAAAAATAAGATCATTCAGTGCAGTGTTTGGAAAGTCTAATATTTCTATTTAGTCAATTCTATAATAGATTGAATTAAACCGCATGCCAAAGTTCACATGAATAGAACAAATGCTCACGATTTGTTCCAAATAGAGGACAATCACAGTATATGGAAAGTCCAAGAACAAAGCAAGAATTTAATTCAATCAGATAATTTACAGTCTACTTTCATGTTTGGAAACATTAAAGTCGCTGTAATCCAATTCTTTCAGAACATTAAGAAAAATTACCTCAAATAACTGAACTGACTCAGCGTCCTCCTCTTGTTGTTGTTGTTGTTGTTGTTCATGTTCATGTTTTTGGTGTTGTGCAGCAGAGTTAGAGGTGGAAGCAGCAAAAGTAGCAGTAGAAGTAGTAAAGAGGAGTGTTGTTTTAGTGTTGATGAAGGGAAGTAAGGGATTTTGGGAGCTTAATTTCTTAGAAATTCTGAAGGCATTCTTGTGAAATGAAAGAGAGTGTGGAGTTTGGATAATGGCAATGGGTTTATAGTGAAGATTAATAAAATTGAAAGTGAGGGATTTCATTTCCTTCGGTTTTATATTATATCAATCATACCAAAAGGAATTTGAATTTAACTCATAAGAAACTAAATTAAAGGAAAATCTCTCTATCAGTTTCTACCAAATGAGAAGAATTCTTTTGTTTCTGCTCAGTGAGGTTTTATGGATGCTGGGTTTTTGATGGTTACCAGTTCCTTGCCACGATGATGATTTTTTCAAAAAATATTAAAAGAAAAATAAAACCAAACGCCGTCGTATCCTTCCTGGCTCACTGGCAGG
This sequence comes from Mallotus repandus, assembly GCA_949671775.1. Lineage (NCBI taxonomy): Eukaryota > Viridiplantae > Streptophyta > Magnoliopsida > Malpighiales > Euphorbiaceae > Mallotus > Mallotus repandus. The sequence continues at coordinate 2,265 of CATIWM010111309.1, read as the reverse complement.
GGCACGAGTGTAACCGAGTTAAAACAATTCACAGACTACTCGGAAAAAACTCGAAATTGAATCAATTATTATAAAATGGAACTCGAGCTTCCAAAAAAAAACTCGAGAGTTCTAGTTGAGTTTGAACTTTAAGTTTGAATGTCGAGCTAACTCGAACTTGATAGTGTGTCGACTCAATTCAACCTGATAATATTTTTAAATTTGTAATAAAAAGATAAAAAGCCAAAAATAGAACTCAACCGACTAATTCAAATGAAATTGATTCGAATAAGTTCAATTCAATTATAAATTTATTTATTTCAATCATAATTTTTTAAAAACAGAAATATATTTGAACCAACGATTAAACCAAACTGTATTGAACTTAATTCTTAAGATATTATTTATTTATATTAGTATTTATGATTGGATTTGGTTAGTTTGACACTAGACCAATAATATCAAATTTTAAATACTTAAATCACTTAGCCAAATTATTGAAGATTGCAAAGTTCAAATTGAAGTTATTTAAATTTAGTTTGAATAATTAGTTTGGTTGATTTCTTAAAAAATCATTAATAAATTAAGTATAAAAAATAACAATAATAAATCTTATAAGTACTATCAAAATAGTGCAAAACTGTCAAAAGCCATAAAAAGGTTCAAATTGATTGAACCGAACAAAACTAAACAAAAAAGTTTTGATTTGGTTCGGTTTGATCTTCAATCTTAGTTGCTTTGATTTGGCTATTTTCTTAATATTTTTTATATAGTTTGATTTTATATAATTAAATTAAACCAAATCAAACCAACCGAAGCTCACACTTAATTATAACCCCCTGATTTGATCATGTTTTTTTATATTTAAAAAAAATCGTTGTCTTTTTAATTTTTATTTAAAAAAAATAATTAAATCTGTCCTTAACTTTAGCTAAATTTTGAATTATATCTTACTTTAAAGTTATATCAATTTATTTAGTGAATATATCTAATTTTATTTTAAAGATACAAATATTTTTTTGGAACTCTAAAGGGGGTTCATAGGGCTAATTGAAGTTCAGAGAAAAATTAAAAAAAATTTTAAAAAATAAAAAGTAATTTAAGAAGAATGAATATGAATAAAAATAAGAAGGAGAATTTTGATATAAGCAATTTTAGAAATTTAGATTATAACCAATCTTACGTCTCTACCTAACTTATCCACAAGTCAAAATTTTCAAACCATTCTAATCTTATTTACTAAAATTATTGCAAGTGCTTTTTAAAACTCAACACTAAATCTTTACACAATGAGTTTTCTAGACTCACCCATAAACCTTTACAAGTATTTTTCTCAAGGCTCACACCAAACCTATTCCCAAGTATTTCAGGGTTCACACTTAAACCTTCCTAATTGAGTTTTCAAAGCTAACTCAACACATTCAAAACAAGTTATTTTTCAAGGCAACAATAACAATCCAAAGAGTTAAAAGCTCACCACTTACTTCTCCAACCCTAAAGAATGAATAGATGAAAAAATCTTATCTCTAGTACTCACTCAACTCTCACAAAAAGGGTACAAATAAACTCAATAAGAGTTTATTTACAAGCAAAAAATATATAGAGGAAAATTATGAAAAAAAAAAATTTAGCTCAATGACTTTTACGTAATAATTTTTTTTCTTAAAGTCTCTAACTTTTCAAATGATGTTTTGAGCTTGTATTTATAGTGGAGGATACAAAATTAGTTGTTGAAGCTTTGATTTTCATGTCCAACAAACCTCCACCTTCATTTAATGTTTTCCACTTTTTGTAGAAATTTTACTACTCACGATCATAAGGAGAGGTGTCACGATTGTAAGGGTCAAATATGTAGTCGTTAGAGTTTTGAAATAGTCATTATAGAAGCTACCAAGATGCTCACAATCATAAGCGCCCTCCTAACCACGGCGAGGGCAAACAATGAAGGGCATAGAGCACTTTACAACTCAGGCTCTTCATTAGGTTCGTGCTTGTGACCGTCTTCACGACCGTGACGGGAGTTGTGAGGGGCAATCCAACCTTCAAATGACAATGTTTGAACTTTAATTCAAGGCTTATTGATTGCACATTTAAACTTTTTACAAACCCACTTAAACATATGAGTTAGCAACTAAAATTGATTATTAAAGTCAAAACTAAAAATGATTTGAGATTAATCATGCAAAGGGTCAACACATTTTTAAAAAAAGCTTATTAGTGTGAAAAATATAAATGTTTACAATCTTTTACAATTTTGTTCAAACATTTTAATTTTGAATAAAATAT
>CATIWM010111287.1:0-14089 GCA_949671775.1 Mallotus repandus | reverse complement strand
ATTACTATCTTATTCCCTAATTACATGCAATTTCATTAAACCCTAATTTGAACATCCATCTAACCCTAAGGCAACCAATCAATGAAAAAACACATAACAAATGCATTCAAAGTATAATGTCCCTAAATCTAAACTATATTTAATTTTAATTTAAGTTAACTAAATCTACATATTTTAATTACAAATGAAAATGGAACTAAAAATGGGCCTACATTTTGATTAATTAGTGAACCTAAATCTATTGTTTTTAATTCCAAGAGTGGGCCTAAGTCTATTAAATTTTAAAAGAAAAAGAAATTAATTAGTGGGCTTAATTCTAATTATTTTAATTCTAGAGAAAGTGTGTCTAAATCTATTAAATTATGAAAGTGGCTTTATTATTGGGCTAAGTCTAAGTTAATTTTATCTAATTTAAAATGGGCCTAAAATCTAAATTAACCTAATGGGCCTAAATTAATTAATTAAACCTAAAATCTAAATTAGTTAATTAATTAAGCCTGAAATCTAATTTTAAAAGGTTAAATTCCTCATGTGGGCCTAAAGTCCAAAATAAATAGAAAATAAGCCCAAAAACAAATAAAATAAAATAAAATAAAAATAAAGCAAAAAACAAATAAAATAAAAATAAAGCAAATAACACAAAAAATATATCACGTGACTTTTTCTAACCCTAAGGCAACCAATCAATGAAAAACATATAAAAAATGCATTCAAAGTATAATGTCCCTAAATCTAAACTATATTTTAATTTAAGTTAACCAAATCTACATATTTTAATTACAAATGAAAATGGAACTAAAAATGGGCCTACATTTTGATTAATTAGTGAGCCTAAATCTATTTATTTTAATTCAAAAGAAAATGGGCCTAAGTCTATTAAATTTTAAAAGAAAAAGTAATAAATTAGTGGGTTTAATTCTAAAAAAAGTGGGCCTAAGTCTATTAAATTATGAAAGAGACTTTATTAATGGGCTAAGTCTAAGTTAATTTTATTTAATTAAAAATGAGCCTAAAATCTAAATTAACCTATTGGGCCTAAATTTAATTTTAAACCTAAAATCTAAATTAATTAATTAATTAAACCTAAATTTAATTTTAAACCTAAAATCTAAATTAATTAATTAATTAAACCTACCATATTGGTCTATCGCACACCTCAACTTTATTTTTTTCTATTACATGTATGAACTTTTATTTTGGATCTATATCACCCATAATTTGAAATTTTTTTCCTACTGAACATATAAGTTGCCAACATGGATAAGCACTTGAAATTAATCACTTGATGGGTTATATGTTGACATTTGACATGGTTGTTTGATAAAAAAAAAGTAGCAGCATCAAGAAAAGGATCGGTTCTTACAAAAATTTGAGAGATATATGCATACATTTGTGGGTTGTTCAACGTCAAGACCTGATACTCCCCATGCCAAGAATAATCATCACATTAAAGAACACTTTTCTTGTGCTTCTCCTTCTTTAAACAACTCTTCTGCTTTTTATTCTTCTTCATCCTCTTCTTTGTCTTCACAATGCAATTCTTCTTCGTTACCACTAGTTCGAAGAACACTTTCTCTTCAAACTCCTTTTGTTCACCATCGTCCTTCTAGTAAAGGTGATTCTCATCACTTTGTTTCGCTCACCTCCACAACTTATGGCTATATTCTCCTTATTGAACCAACACCTATTAACTCTAAATCCGATCCTTCAAGTTAGTTACAGTCACCTTCAAAATCTGCAAAAATTTTATCGTTACACACCGGTAATGTGAGCAATAATGAAAGTGTGAGGTCCACAAGAACTGAAAAGAGCATCATAACCCGTTTTAGGAAAAAGGAAAGTTATGTAACAAAGTCAAAAGGACATCATAAAAACAATAATTTCACTGTTAACCTGGGATCGATTTCCACAAGAGAAGTAGCATAAGAAGTACGAAAATTTCAGCAGACAACAAAAAGGTTTAGCAGCAGACTTTAGGACCGATATAAGAAGAAGAACTAAGGGAAGGTTCACTCATCGTCAAGTCTTTCTTTCACCTTTCCCCCTCACTGCTTTGATAAACTCTTCTTTATGCCTCTGATCGATCCCTAGCAATCAATCACAACTAGCATTCAACTATTTCCAAAATGCCAAGCTCTCCACATGCAACCCAAGATTAAGATTAACTTGGTTTATGATTCATCTTAAACCTGATTCCATTCACTTTTTGGTCTATAACTCTACTTAATCTACACATGTAGCAAAGTTTAAAGCCATTTTAGGGGCAGAATCAACTCCTAAAACTATTAGTATTTCACCTCTTCTTTACTTACCCAGTTTCACACTAGACTCTTATCAGTGTCTGTTTCCATTTTTTTTTTTTTTTTTTTTTTTTTTTGCGTTTGCTTGTCTCTATTTCCCTTGATCTTCAGCTTCAATGTAAGGAAACTACAACCATTTGTCTCTAAGAAGAAAATCAAGTAATACGAACTCTCTTCCCCCTACACGCACTCTGACTCGCCATCCCTGCTGCTCACCACTGTTTCACTTCTCTCCTTTCTCCTTTTTTTTTGAATGAAGATGATCTTAGGTCTGGTAAAGTGTTAATAGGGCAACTAACCTTAGTTTAGAAGGGCAATAGTCCAAAATAAAAATGGCCAAAAATCAATTAAGAAATATGAAAATGAACCAGAAACAGTAGCAGGGGCGGGAGGAAGAAGAAGGAGAAGAAAAGAAAAAGTAAAAGTTTAACTACTTTGTAAAAAAAATGTAACTAAAGATTCTTACTTTGGTAAAATGGGATAAAAAGGTTAAAAAATGTTAAGTAATGTTCTGACATGTATGCCCACATTGTCATTTTTTATATACGTTAGAGTGTGTTCTTAACATGCGCCATCTTATAGTTTCACATGGATTGGATGATATAGATTCTAAATAAAAGTTTATACGTATAATAGAAAAAAATAAAGTTTAGATATGCAATAGACCAATATAGTAAAGTTCATGTGTAAAAAAATATATTTGACAAAAAAACAGTGCACTGTCAACTAGCCATTTTTTTTCTTTAATTAAAAATTGAAAGTGCTATCTTTCTAAAAGAAAATTTAAGTGTGGAATGTTTTAATTAGAGCAACTTTTTTAAACATTGTGCAAAAATTACTGCCTATCATTTACTCTCAAATCACATGCAGATTTTTGTGTTGCATGCCCTTTGCTTTTTCTTTTTCTCACGTCCTTTACTTTTGTGTTGATTAAGATGTATATTAATTAGGGAAAAGGTATTGGAGCATCACTCGGACATTTATATTTCAACTTAATATTTTTTTTATTCCAATTAGATCTTAATTTTTAAAAATTAAATTATATTGACTTTTTTAAAAAATTATTATAATTAAGTTTTAAAAATAAAAAAAATTCAACTTTAACATTAATTAATAAAAATTAGCTCAGATAACAATGCAAATTGATAAAATTACTTTCAAAATAAATATTTATGAAGTTTTTAAATTTTTAAAATTTTTTTATGTTTATAGAAATATATTTTTATATTTTTATATTTTTTGAAAATTTTAAAAAAGTTAAAAATATTTTTTGTAAATCTAAAAAATTTATAACTAAGCAATATACATTTAAGAAAAAAAATTAAAAATTTTCTATACACATAATAATTTTTTAAAAAATTTTGAATTTAGAAAAAAATTTTAAAAATTATTGAGTATATAAAAAATTTTAATTCTTTTTTATTAAATGTATATGACTTGATTATAAAATTTTTAAATTTTTAAAATTTTTTAGATCTATAAAAATTATTTTTAACTTTTTTTAAATTTTCAAAAAATATTACAAAATAGTTTTTAAAAACTTCATAAATGTATATTTAAAAAGTAGTTTCATCAATTCTCAGAGTTATTGAAACTAATTTTTATTAATTAATGTTAAACTTCTCTTTGATTTTTAGGTCTTAATTGCAACAATTCTTTAAAAAAATGTTCAATATAACCCAATTTTAAAGATTAATATTCAATTGGGATCAAAAAAATTTTAATGTCAAATATAAACTTCAGGTAAATCCCTATTAATTATCTAATGTTTAAAGTGAGTGTATCTGTGAAATATATTAAACTTGAGATAGATTGTGTGAGAGTAGTTAGCAAAAATGCATAGAAACATTATACAACTCGCCATAGCCCTAATGGCATTGATTATGATTATGCAACTCGTGCAAGCAGATGTGAAAAGAAAAAATCAGGACAACAACTGCACCTAGATGCAGAATTTTTTGCTATGCAAAGTGCCATGGAGCCTCTAGACTCGAGCAGTATTTCAAAGAATGTTCAGAAAAATGCAGGTCCCATGCTCGTTTTCGGAAGTCCATACTTGCACCATGAATTGTAATCGTAAGTGTGTCAAGAAGATGAACAATTAAGTAAACCAGATGAAATCCCGCACTATGTGCGAAAATAATTAATCTGCTATGTATAAATAGAGAATTAAATTAATTTTATTAAAAATATTTTTATATAATCAAAACTACAAATTATTTATGTAATATGTTCATTAAACTTGAACTTGATGAATAAAATGTGTTCAAAATTTTTTAAAAAAGTGTTAAGCAATCTTCATTAAATTGTGATAACAACAACTTAATCCTTTATTTGTTATAATATTTGTTTCTTTTTTAGAAAAATTAAAATTCTATAAATATAATAGATACCAAAATGCATATATAGGAGAAAAAATTAATAAAAAACGCAAAATATAACCAAATATTATTATATATTTTGGAGAAATTGAAAAAACATTAAATAATTCTAACAACTTTTAATTTCATTGACAAAACTACTTTATTAGTAATGTAAAAGAATATTCTACAAAATAATCTATCTTTGATTAAATTTTCATTAGAATTCAATTTCAAAGCACTCAAAAAGAAAGAAAAATTTTCATTTTTATTTGAAAAAATGAAAAAATTCAAATGGCCTACAAAATAATCTATCTTTGATTAAATCTTCATTAGAATTCAAGTTCAAAACATTCAAAAAGAAAGAAAAAATTCATTTGTATTTGAAAAAAGATGAACAAATTCAAACGCCGTGTCCTTTGATTATAGTTATTGTTTATGACATCAATGTCTTCTTTTCATAAATGAAATTTTTTTGAATTATATATAAAAAAAATTGAAGATATGTAAAATACTTACTCTAAAAAAAAAGACTAAAAATAACAAATTAACTCACTTACAATGTAAATTTGGAATCTCAGTAAGAATGACAAATAAGGTACCAAATTAATTATATATGTGAGAAATATAAGAAACAAATAAAAAAATAAAAAAAATCAGGAACAACAAAAGAAAAATTTATACCTTATTGTCGTATGAATGTGGATGATCATACTAAGAAAAAATATATGAGAAATATAATAAATAAATAAAGAAAAAATTGTGACTTGCCATCTAAATTTGGATGATGATAGGAGGAGAGGAAAAAAGAGAGAAAAATATGGGAATAAGCGTTCTTGAAATTGAAGAGAAGGTCCATTAGTTTTCTAAACTAATAATTATATGTGAGTATTTTTTTTTAATTAGGACTTTAAAGTTATAAATGTATATTAATTCTAAAATAAAGAAGAGTTACGTATCTACTGAATTATATATATATATATATATATATATTTAGAAGAAATTAGAAAAAAAAAGACCTCCTAAAATCAATGGACATCGTTTTGTAACTGGCGGTTTTGGGACAGGGACTGTGAAATATCTCTTGAATGTGTAACCGGTTTTGACAGGGAAACTATTTTTTTTTATTTAAAGGAAGGTGGCTTTGGGAGAGGGACCGTAGAAAAGAGGGATGCAATGAATTGTACAACTCTTCAAAAGAGATGATTTTTTTTTTTGAAATGGCACATATAATTATTTTAGAGGTTTGAACTAATAATTTTGCTCTTCTGATTTTTTGTATTTGAAATGTTACATATAATCTTTATAATAGTTTTAGAGGTTTGAACTTTTTTTTAATTAAAGGTGGCTTTAGAAGAAGGACATAATATTTTGACAAGTGTAAAAATGTGGTATAAGGAGGAAATATGTTTCTCTTTTTAATTAATTAATATATATATATAGATAAGCATATATATATATATATATATATATATATATAGATAAGCCATCCTCCATCTCTCTTTTTACTCCATTGGTTCTGCTATTTGAATATCTTTTTTTGGTAATTACTTCGGCATTGGTAGCTACTTGGGTAATTCAGATCAGCCTGAGTGGACCCATTTTAACATAAATTGCTCATAATCAATTTACATTTTAACATAAATTAATTAATTGAAAAATCAAATATCGCGAAATTTATTATCTATGAGAAATGGAAACAAACTCATACTTGGCTAATAATATTTAACATCACACATTTTATTTATTGAAGTCATCATTGATGATTCACACATTTTATTCCCCCTGCTACATATGTATATATATAAGGGTTGGTATGTTAATATTAATCTCTGAGCATCCCTCCAAGCATAGGAGTGTAAATGAGCCGAGCCACTTGGGAGTAGCTTGGTGTTCGGCTCGATAAAAATTCGTTCAAATTCATATATTGAAGCTTATTTAATAAACGAGTCGAGTTCAAGCTATACAAAACTCAGCTAGGGGAGCAAACTCGAATAAAAGCTCGTGAGCCATTTCGTAATTTTAATATTTAGTAATTTGATTTTAAATATATAATATATAAATTCGTATTGTAAAAAGTTGTAATTTATTTAATAAATAATTTATTTTTAATTTTTAAATAAATAATTTTAATTTATACTTTAGACTCGTTTAAACTCGTGAACGATTCATAAATACCATGTAGGATAATAAACTTGATTCATTTATAAATAAACTAAACCCGAATTAGCCAAAATTTGGCTCAACTTGGCTCGGTTATACCCCTATCCAAGCACCATTTGTTCTTGATTTTTACCTATCATGCATGTAAAGAAACAATGAGGCTTCGTGTATGTATAATGCAAGAGCCAATTAAACAATGAGGCGCCTTGTATGTAGGATGCAAAGCTGCCAACTTCTAATAATAATTATTAATAATATTAATGATTAAAGCAAGAGATGGATATAATTAATTAATTAATTTACCGTTGGTGAATTTGGCGTGGAGTTGGTGTCCAAAGCAGCTGTTTTCAAATTCATATGTGTACATTTGTGGCATCAAAGTCCTTTTGTCATTTCGTCTAAACATGTAACAATCCATATTGGAAACTCAGCATCGATCCCGCCACTACAAATCGATTTAGCGACAAAAATCGTTAAAAAGTCAATCGTATTTTTAATTTTTTCATTTTATGGTTAGAATCCTCGCACGCATAAAAAAATGGACCAAGAACTTGTTTGTAATGTAAATAGGAGGATTTGCCCCTTTGTGCATGCGTAGCTCGATACAGTATTGGTCTAGTATAGCTCAGGCTTTTACTTTTTTTTTTTTTTCTCTATTATTTTTCAAATAAAATGACTACCACCAAAAAAAGTTAAGGAGTAAAAATAAAAAATCATTAATTTTTTTATATCTTTTAATATATAATAACATATAATAATATAATATCGTAGGTTGTTTTGCCTCTTCTTGTTAATGTTTTATAAAATCCTGAATGGTTCCATTTTGTTATTGTCGTCTGGATGTGGATGATTATAAGAAGAAAAAATATATGAGAAATATAATAAATAAATAAAGAAAAAATTGTGACTTGCCATCTAAATGTGGATGATGATAAAAGGAGAGGAAAAAAGAGAGAAAAATATGGGAATAAGCATTCTTGAAATTCAAGAGAAGGTTATGATTGTTAATTAAATAGGACTCCATTAGTTTTCTAAACTAATAATTATATGTGAGTATTTTTTTTAATTAGGACTTTAAAGTTATAAATGTATATTAATTCTAAAGTAAATAAGGTTGTGTTTACTTTCAGAGAATTATTCTTTATTTTTATTTTTCAATTTTTAAAGAAAATGAAAACTTTTCATTTTTATAGAAAATTTGTAAAACATGTTTACTTGTTAGAAATTGAAAACTATTTTTCATTTTTTGAAAACTGAAAAATGTGTTTACTTGTTTTCATCTACAACTTGTTTTTCATTTTTGAAAACTAAAAATGTGTTTACTTGTTATCGTATAAAACTTCTTTTATTCATAATATACTGAGCACATCTAGGCAGCGATATAATTTGATGATTCATGTGCATTCCTTACAAATATTACAACTCATTTCCTATTAAAACAATAGATACCTTCCTTTTTCCTGCTTTTTATTTTGTTCTCTCTTGAAAAAAATTAAATAAAGGTCTTTTTCTGGTGAGCTAAATCAGGCTTTTGTATTATTTTGGTTTCTGCAGTATGCTCCTGCATTTGTTTATTTATGTACTTTTATCAAGTAGCATTGTCCCAGATCTCTACCATTGAATTTTTATCCTAAAATTGTCATATGCAATTTTGTATTTGAATTGTCACATGGCTTTAAGGTTGCTCATCGAAATAATCTCTTTCCTCCATTGTCCATATGCTACATGCTCCATAATTTTTGTGGTGAATTTGGCTATGGGGCAATGAAACAAGCAGTAAAGAGTGCTCAAGAGAGAGAGAGAAAAAAAAAACACTAGTTGAAGCTTGATGATCCGCTCAATCTTTCTTTAAAGAAGTCTTCTGCATGCAGGATATTTCCTTGTTCTAAACTACTAAACGATGTAGAATCATCATCCACATCAAGCAATGCAAGATTTAAGTGTAGCTCTGTGCTAGAATTTGGATAAACTTCATCGTCATTAACATCTTGGTTTTCAGGATCATCCACATTTCTGCTTCTTTTTCTCCTCGTAAGAGTTGCAATACCTGGTGAAATCAAAGCAAACATGTACACATAAGTTATAGAAATCAACCAATCAACAACTTCAGAAAAAGATAATTTAAAAAGGTTCATAAATTTTAAAGGATTATAGCTCCAACTTGACAACCACACATGAGGCACAATTTCGTGATAATAACTTAAGATGTCCTTAAGTCCATCACAAAATCTTCCACTTGGATTAAAGCTGAAGACATCCCGACCTTTTGTTGTTGCTAAAAACATACAATAAAGGCAACAATTATTACCTCACATTTTTCTTTATTAAGCTGTGGTAGCTGAGTAATTTGTCTGGACTTACAATCCTCAAATCCAAAACAAGGAATCAAGTTGTCTTTGCCAAAGGGAGCTAAAGATTTCCCAATGATACATATTGCTTGTTCATACATATTCAAGCCATCTCCAATGTGATGCAATCCTCTTTTGTCAAATGACTTCTCACCTATTCATCAAGTCAAATTTTGAAACACGATCCAATTTCCACATCAACAGTTAAGTACAGAGATAGAACTTAATCTGTCCAAACATTGCTCTATGTGAAATCAACATCAACAATGATATTCAACTTCCTAAGGCCTTGATGTGCAAGAGAATCACTCACCTGCAGAAACATGGTTTATTTTACACCAAATTTACTACAACAAACATAATGCTCTAAGGCTATTTACGGAAAAATTAGAGTTTTTGGTAAGAAATCCATTATACTTTTCAATGAAAACAGACACTTTCTAAGACAAGAAAATATTAGTGAAATTTCTGATATTAGAGACCAACATCTATTGTAATAAACTGAAACAGAATTCCCCATATATCATAGTCAATGTAACACTAAAAAATACTACTTGTATGTTGGTGGTTGATGCAATGACAAACCAGAGAGGACCGAACCAAAATCAGGGCATTACTAAAAAACAACCAGTCGAATAGGGACTGCTACAACTCAACTACCACCAATATATATATATATATACACACAATCAAGAAAATATTCAAGTTTGCACAACCCAAATACCTTCCGCCACACACATATTATATATATACAATTAAGAAAATATTCAAGCCTGCACAACCCAAATACCTTCCACCACACACATATTCAAGCCAAAATTGATTCATTTCAATCAAGAAAATAAAATCAACAAATAAAAACTAGAAAAAAAAGAAAATGTAACAAAAACAGTCAGTTCACTTAAAACCCATCACCAAAATCTCATCTGTACACATCAAACCCAATAATCAATCAAGTAAAAATGCATCATTTTTTCCAAAAAAAAAAAAAGAAAAACATACATACCTCAGTATATAGGAGAAGAGAGTTTGATGGGTAGAAAGGACGCAGTAGGGAGGAAGAAGATAGAGGAGAAAGGAGTTTGTTTTATAGGGCTTGAAAAAAGAGAAGTAAAAAAGGACGCCCAAAACAAAACGGAGTTTTCACTTTAAAAATTAAAGAGGAAAATTTTAGAAAACAAAAAAAACTTGTTTTCCTATATTTCTTTAAAATTGTGAAAATAGTGAAAACACTTTTCAAGTGAGATTTTTATGAAAACACCCAAAGTAAACATAAAGTTCTATTTTTTATTTTTATTTTAAAATTTTTCTAGAAAATTATAGTAGTTTTCTGAAAGAAAACACATTCTAAGAGTCACGTATCTATTGAATTACATATATATATTTTTTTGTTTAGAAGAAATTAAAAAAAAAACACTCCTAAAACGAATGGGCATTGTTTTGTAACTAGCGGTTTTGGGAGAGGGACTGTGGAATATCTCTTGAAAGGGTAATTAGTTTTGGCAAGGAAACTATTTTTTTTTTATTTAAAAGAAGGTGGCTTTGGAAGAGGTACTGTGGAAAAGAGGGATGCAATGAACTGTACAGCTCTTCAAAAGAGACGACTTTTTTTTTGAATCGGCGCATGTAATTGTTTTAGAGGTTTGAACTTCTTTATAATAATTTTACTCTTCTGTTTTTTTTTTTGTATTTGAAATGTTACATATAATCTTTATAATAGTTTTAAAGGTTTGAACTTTTTTTTTAATCAAAGGTGGCTTTAGGAGAGGGATATAATTTATTGACAAGTGTCAACTGTGGTATAAGGAGGAAATGTGCTTCTCCTTTTAATACATATAGATAAGCCATCCTCTATCTCTCTTTTTACACCATTGGTTCTGCTATTTGAATATCTTTTTTTGGTAATTACTTCGGCATTGGTAGCTTCTTGGGTAATTACTCATAATCAATTTACATTTTAACATAAATTAATTAATTGAAAAATCTAATATCACGAAATTTATTTTCTATGAGAAATGGAAACAAACTCATATTTGGCTAATAATATTTAGCATCACACATTTTATTTATTGAAGTCATCATTGATGATTCACACATTTTATTCCCTGTGCTACATATGTATATATATAAGGATTGGTATGTTAAGATTAATCTCTGAGCATTCCTCCAAGCATAGGGGTGTAAATGAGACAAGCTGCTCAGGAGTAGCTTGGTGTTCGACTCGATAAAAACTCATTCAAGCTTGTATACTGAAGCTCGTTCAATAAATGAGTTGAGCTTAAACTATATAAAGCTCAGCTAGTGAAGCTCGCGAACTAGCTCGAATAGAAGCTCGTGAGCCAACTCGTAATTTTAATATTTAGTAATTTTATTTTAGATATATAATATATAAATTCGTATTGTAAAAAATATATTATTAAAATAAAATCATAATTTTTATTAAATATATTGTAATTTATTTAATAAATAATTTATTTTTAATTTTTGAATGAATAATTTTAATTTATAGTTTGTATATTTAAAATTTCTTTAGGCCCGTTTAAACTCGCGAATAGTTCATGAATACCATGTCGGATAACGAGCTCAACTCATTTATAAATGAACCAAGCCCGAACTAGCCAAAATTTGGCTCGGCTCGATTCAATTACACTCCTATCAAAGCACCATTTGTTCTTGATTTTTGCCTATCATGCATGTAAAGAAACAATGAGGCTTCGTGTATGTATAATGCAAGAGCCAATTAAACAATGAGGCTCCTTGTATGTATGATGCAAAGCCGCCAACTTCTAATAATAATTATTAATAATATTAATGATTAAAGCAAGAGATGGATATAATTAATTAATTAATGGATAAACCCATTATCAAGCCCCTGAACTTTGACACTTTATTTTATTGAGCCCCTTTTATTATGTTTCATTAAGCACTCAATCTTTTATTTTTGCATAGATTAAGGACAAATTACACTGAAATAATGAAATTGTGAAATAGCTTCTATTTACTCTACAAAAATTGTGATGTCGGTGGTAAGTTTTAATAGAGAATGTGTCATTATAATTACTAATTGAAGCATATAACCTCGATAGATATTTTTTCTTACACCTTGCCCTCGCATTTTTTTCTTTCATTCTTCACAAAACTTATCTCTAAACCTTTCTTAACAACATATTTAGTAACAACGAACCTGAATTATTGCAAAATTTTATTACTTCAATCTAATTTGTCCATAATCTATACGAAAATAAAAGATTGAGGGCTTAATAAAACACAATAAAAGTTAAGGAGCTCAATAGAATAAAGTGTCAAAGTTCAGGAGTTTCATAATGGATTTATCCTTAATTAGTTTACCATTGGTGAATTTGGCATGGAGTTGGTGTCCAAAGCAGCTGTTTTCACATTCATATGTGCACATTTGTGGCATCAAAGTCCTTTTGTCATTTCATCTAAACATGTAACAATCTATATTCAAAACTCAGCATCGATCCCGCCACTACAAGATTCTGTCGATTTAGCAACGAAAAATCACTAAATTAAAAAAAATTTGTCGCTAAATCAGTTAGTGACAAAAAATTTTCGTAGATAAAATGCTCATTGCTAAATTTTAGCGATGAAAATTGTCTGTCCGTTGCTAATTTAGTGACGAAAGGGATAAATCGGTCGGTAAATATTAGCAATAGAATATTTTTTGTTGCTAATTTAACGACGGATTTTCATTTTTCGTCGCAAATTTAGCAATAGATTGTCATTTTTCGTCGCTAATTTAGCTACGAATTATCATTTTCCATTGCTAAATTAGCGACGGATTTCTACTTTTCGTCGCTAAATTAATGACGGACTTCTTCTTTCCATTGTTAAGTTTGAGATTTTTATTTAACCAAATTCATTTTAGCGACAAAATTTTTCGTTGCTAAATTAAAATTTCGTTGCTAAACATTTTGAACTTTTAAATCTAATTATTAGAAAGTTCATTTTTAAACCTATTTTGAATTTTAATATATTTAATTAAATTAAACAAGTTCAAAAATTTATATGTAATATTATTTATTAAAACACACATCTCATTTTGTATTGGCAACAAAAAGTGCAACAACCTAGGTTTTATTATGGCTAAAGCAAAATTTAAATAATGAAAAATCAAATTAATTATAAAATTAAAAATAAACAAGGCAGATTCGATATAAACAAAACAATGATCATCCAGTCCTGTATCAATAGGAAAAAAAAAGTCAATTAACTCACAATAATGGCATACATGGTAGGCAAATACAAAGGACCAAATCTAAACCGATGGTTGATATATACTTCATAAAATCTCAAACTGTAACAAGGAATCTTAGAAGTGAACCACTTCATGATCAGAATGGGAGCTTTGATTAGTCCAAGTGTTAACTCAACTAACACTGCTATAGAAAAGCAACATGGGCATATGCAACTCAACACCCACCTGAAATCACAAGAAGTAGAAATAGAAGCAAATCCAATGTTTAGTTTCTATATCAAATGTGTTAAGTATTGTTGTATATGTCACTAATTAGAATGAACAAAAATAATAGCACCAAAGAAAACAAAGATTACAGAGAAAGATTACATATATTTTGTTAGAGATTATTAATCTGTTCAAGCACTAATGCAAAGAATTAAAGTTCAAAAATCAAATAAAAATTGGCGAAATAACTTAAATTAAAGAATTAAAGCTATCAATTGAATGCTGTCTTTTTTTTTTAGGCCAAGAAGAAATACATTCATAATGTATCAATGCTTACTTCAATCAAGGGTTCTATCCATGAAGGCCCTTCCTCTCAAGAACTAATTAAGCTACATGACAGTGAGAAAAATCAGTTAAAGATGATTTTTAATAAGTTACCATTACCAGTTGATTGGATTAGATTTATCTTGTCAAAGTTTCCTTAACTAATTG
>CATIWM010111250.1:0-15599 GCA_949671775.1 Mallotus repandus | reverse complement strand
AATTCATAAAAATTATTTTAATACTATTTATTATTCAAAAATTGTCCAAAACATAATAATTAACAATAATTTCAACTAAAATATAAAAATTACTCATTTATACTAATTTTTCTAAAAATTCATTTTTTTACATAAACCTTATAAAATTTATAATAAAAATTCTATACATAATTTTAATAATTTTCTTCACAAAACTTGTTCAAAATATAACAAAGAATTTATTAAAAATATATAATTATTCCGGCCCGGGACTGTCCGGAACAGTAACCCAAACCTGGAAAAATTCAAGATTTTTAGAAAAATAAATAAAAATCATATTTGGATAGCTCACAATCTCCACAACAATCAGTTCTAAGGCAATTATCTCAAATAAAATCAAATTCAAGCTCAAATCAACAAAAAACTCAAAATATTCAAAATCGAATTATTGATAAACGGAGTAGTTACCGGAGTCCAAACTCAAAACGGTTTGAAGATTTGACAAGCCAGGAGGATGAGCTTTCAAAAGAGACCAACTTCAGATCCTGGAGTCGCCGAAATTTTTGCTGGTGAAGAAAACTAAATTCTGACCAAAAGAAAAGAAAGGAGAGAGAGAGAAGAAGATGACTGGCCGGAAGAGAAGGGGCAGCTGGGGTCGGTCTGGCTGCAACTGGTGGAGGCACGCAGTGGTTCAGGTGGTGGCTGGCTAGACGAAAATGGTGGAAAGAAAAAGAAGCAGAAGAAAAGAAGAAAAAAAAGAGAAAAAAAAAAAAAGCTACTGCGAAAAAAAAATTTAGTAATAATAATAATAGAATACTAAGATAAAAATCAAATTTAACCCTCTTAAAATATACCTTTAACTATTTATTATATTCCTTTAGCTTATTACTCTCTCTTTATCTCTCTAAATTCTCTCTCTACTCTCTTTGACTTAGGCATCGGAGGGTTTGTGGGGAAAACCCTATATCTCACCCCACGTCTTTGTTGGTTGCTTGATCGCAAGACTCGGAGGTTCTAGAAATCAAGTTATCAC
Source organism: Mallotus repandus (assembly GCA_949671775.1). Classification (NCBI taxonomy): domain Eukaryota; kingdom Viridiplantae; phylum Streptophyta; class Magnoliopsida; order Malpighiales; family Euphorbiaceae; genus Mallotus; species Mallotus repandus. Next base: position 14,587 of record CATIWM010111250.1, on the reverse strand, counting down.
CTGTGATTATTTCTCCCAGATCTGTGTTATGACACTTGTTAAGGGTGCTAAACATACATTGTATGCATGTGACTAATACATAACATCTCCATCAATGTCTAACTTCGGTTCACATGTCAATCAATATATACATCACCCTTATATATATATAATTAATACATATTACATACAAAAAGAGCTTATAACATCAAGTAGCTCACATCTTTCCTCGTGTTAGACATATATAAAACACTAGCCTTAATACAACATAATAGAATTTATTAAGCACATCATGCTCAAAAACTTAAGGACGACCCCCCTGCTGACCCACCAGATACAATGCTAGTACAATTGATGCAAATATTTCTTCAAGACAGATTATAGTATTTATCAACTGTATTTATTTTTTTTAAGCCAATTTATGGCTTATAAAGGGGATTCCATATCACACACAGCCCTACCTCATTCACAAGTAGCATTGCGTCCTCATATTCATCCAATCATATTTCTTATATTTTCATATACATCAAGAATTTACCACATTGTGATAACACTTTATTCAACTCATCATCAACTAAATCCATCACATATCACTCCATAAAGAAAATTAACATCTCCCCTATAATATATAAGAAAATAATAATATACTAAAAATATACCATATTTCAACATAGCATAATTGATAGTGCAAATTCAAAAATACACCAAAAATTTCACGTTATTAATATTAAAGCTATATTCTACAGATAAGTATTATTATAAGTCTAGATTAATTTACAACTAATTTCACATTAATTGGATATATATAGAAGGAGAAACATCAAAAACAATCCACCATGGTCAATCTGTCAATAAAGACTAAGCTACATAAAGTATTGCCCACACTGACCATCAAGACAACAAAATTAAGCTTTCTCTATTTCTATCAATTTTGTAATTAACATCTCCAAGCTTTTATAGGAATAAAAATAATCCCATTTGGAGTTATAAAACTATAGATATTGCTTCAACAAGTATTTTGTTCTCATCTGACCATGACATCCGAATTCAGCTACCATCATTCATATGCACAATCTCGTTCATATAAACAATCTCATCTCAAGAAAAATTACCCATCAACACAATAATAAAAAATTAGCATCTATCAATTATAACACACATGTTTCTCTTATCCAATCAGCTTAACAAATAAATTTATAATTATTTATTAAAGTATTATATTCACATAGAACATTAAGTTATTCACTTACCTTTATTACTTCCTTCCCTTTGCTTGCATGTACTTGTATGAAAACCTCATTTCCATTTGGTTTAGCTGAAAGACATCATAATTTACTTATTTTAAATGCCTAAAAATAATGAAACCTCCTTCTAGCATGATAACATCACTAAACTATCTAGACATGTAAAGCTGCCAACTATAACAGATTTAATAGGCTATATTTAAAAATTTTCCAAAAATTCTATATAATGAATCTCAAGATAAAATTTTTTCAAATCATTAAATCTATGTATCTAAAGTAATTTAAAATTTATTTTGTTTCAATTGGAGGTCTAGAGAGAAAGAAGTTTAAGAAATAATCCACCTTACTTAGACCAACCATGGAAACTGAGCAATAAAATGTTTTCTCTTATTACACTAACATAGGGTCTAAATCAGATTAATCTTTAAGATAAAAAGTTTTATATAACTCTTTAAAGTTTCCATAAAATCAAACCAAACTTAATTTAAAGCTCTATAGCTCATGATATGATCAAAATACAAAGATTGAAAAACCAGAAATAATGAACCTAAAAACTGCAGCCTATAAACTCTAAATTAAATCAACCAAAACAATTAAAATACGTACCAATTGAATCACCATAGGCTTTTAGGATGAAAATTAAAGCTTAAAAGGTGTTTTTGATCTTCAAATTTTAGTTGACAAACTAGCCTAAACTTGAAAAATGATGCAGCCCTTCTTGTTCTCTCCTTTCTCTCCTATTTTCTTCTAAGTGTAATTATTTCCCTTTTATTATTTTTATTTTTTTAAGCATTTATGGTTGCCCTCCACAAGCAACGAATTTGGAAGAATCTAGAGTATTTTAGGATAGATTAAAGGTAAAATATTCATTTTGACCCTTAATGAAATGATTAAACTTCCTTTAAATCCTTAAACTTCTGATTGTGCAATCTATAATGACTATTTATTTCCAGTAAGCCCATATCATCCTAATTTTTTTGTTCTCACTCTTTACTTCATTTTTATTCCTAATCCATTGTATTTTCATAATTTCACTCATTTTGAGTGTCATCAAAATTCAAAAATTTTTACTTTTTGATCGAGTACAAATCATAGCTCAACCCGAAATACTAGCGTAACTCTATATACTAGCTTATACTTAAATTCAATCAATATGCATAATGAATGCAATTGTACCTATAGTTAGGGTACGAGTGTTACATATGTCCCCTCCGACCTCTATGTTGTTGGGAGGTACTAGTTTGTACACTAGCTCTACCAAGCTGATACACTGGCTGGGAAACACCCTAAACACCAACTGCTCTACCATCTCCACTCATATAAGGATTTGAGATCGTACCATGCATTATGTGCCACCTCTATAACTGTCTAGCCTCATCAATAACACTCTACAAAGTGTGGCTTGTTGTATGAATCCCCATATAAGTCGGTCCTAACCTAATCACATATAAATCCACTGCTCTACGCTCATCTCCCATCACGCCCGTGGCATGATGTGCCAATCTGAGAAACTCTCTCATGTATTCATTAACTAATCTATCTCCCCTGCTGATATGCAACAACTGCCATCTGTATGCATCCCTAGTAGCAGGTGGACAGAAGAACTGCATAAAGCGCCTCTTAAACTCAATCCAAGTGATGGTGTCCATATAAGGCTGTATAGACTACATAAAGCAATCTTGAGCTGATGCTTGAACTGACAACTCAACAATAAGAATCCTTTGATAATTTGTGTATCCAGTCCTAGTTCTGGACTCAATAGCATTGATAAAGTCCAATGCATCTCCAGTCCCATCAAAAGAAATTCTCCCAACTCTGGAGTACAAAAGAAGAGCATCAGCATCTATCATCTCTTGATTTCTTTGCTGAAGCATTTACTGCATCAAGGGCATAGCTTGATTAAGTGCAGCTAAGCCTTTGTTAATTCCTACCATTCCAACTACAAAAACTGCAGGATCCAATTTTAGAGCTTCTGGCTTAACTTACGATTATTGCTTCTATTCTAGAGTTGTTGCTGCCCTAGGCCTACCCCTTCTTCTATGTGGTAGGGTAGGGGGAGGAGCTTCACCCTAAAAAGATTTCTCACCATCATTTGCAGCTTCTATAGCATGAGCATTTCGTACCCGCCTCATTCTGAAAAGACACAAAACCAACAAGATTCAAAACACTACAAGGGAACTAGCATATATGTAGGATTCTAGAAGCAACGATGACAACAAATGACATTTATCAACCTAATCACCGTAGTAGTCCCAAGAAATTAACCATTAGCTCTGATACCAACATTGTCCCGACCCGAACTCAAAGGGCACGTGACCGACACTAGAGAATGAAAAAACGTATAGCTTTCGAAACCCGTAGTAAGCCTTAGAAATTTTTTTTACAAATAAAATTAATCAACTTTTAAACTTTAAAGAAAATCTGACATAGTTTCCTCTATACCAAAATAAAGCCAAAACCTGTGGAAAGTTTAAATAACACTTCCAAAATATTTTTAATCAATAATACTCCACAAATACTCCAACAATCCATATAAGATACATATATCACCAATATAATAAAATCCATAATACATGTTATACAAATCATCTACTACTACTACAGTGTTTTAGTACACAATACAAATATTTAATGGACCTACATAAGATAGTCGGAGAAGAAGAAATCTGGTGCAGACGACAGATAGAATCAGTCTGACTATGAGATCCTGGAAAAATAAATTGAGGGGAATCATACCTCACTGAGTAAATCAATTTTATAAAATACATGTTGGTTTTAAAACAATTATTAAAACCCTTTTTAATAATAAAATAAAATAATTAATTAAAATCTTACTTTAGTAAAATTATATTAATGTAAAATCCTTTCCAAAAATTCACAAATTATCTTAATGTGAAATTCTCATATGAAATTATATAAATTAAAATCTTCGATGGAAAACATGGTAGAACCCTAAACCTTAAATCTAATAGCCTTTCGACTCTCTTTAGTCCAAATGACTGTCGGCCCCAGAGAGCAACTCAACTAGAGTCCAGCCACAGTCGATCTCTTACAACAAATATTTACTGGCGCCCATAGAGTAAGCTCGACCAGGGTCCAACAAGTATCATATACCTACCCAAAGAGTCACACTCAACTAGGGCTCAAATTCAATAATTCTGCCTAGAGAGCAATGCGCGACCAAGGCTCACCATCCACAAATAGTCGCCTTACAGATCATTGCTAATGTGCACACAGTCCTAGTGACACCCACTAGGTGGCACGTTCTACCATTTTTCCAAATCATTTTATATCATAAATATTTAAAATAAATAAAATAGAATGAAATAAATTCCACTAAGCATCTTTCCAAATATTATTCATTATAATAAAATAAATAATCATGCATGTGGAAAGATATATAGTTATAAATAAATTCACATAATTAACTCAAATATTATATTAACCATATGAAAATTTTAATTTAAATATTCTCAACACACATTTTATAAAATTAACTCATAGGTGGAGTGTGTTGGCCGACCCGTCCTCGGCTGTCTTTGCTCTACACCTCTTGCTCTCAAATTCTCTAAATAAATAAACATTTATTTAATTAAGTAACTTTAAATAAATTCTCAAAATTCTTGAAAAATTATAAAAAGTCTAGACATGATTAAAAATAGCCTAAAAACACTGAAATAATGAATTTTGATGCTCAAATAATTTTTCAAATGAATAAAACTAAGATATATATGGAAATATATAATTTCCCCCATATTCACTCCGGGATTTTTATTTCAAAATCCGCAAGGAATTGGACTTCAGTTCAATTACAAAAAAAGATCACCACAATTTACTCTATTTAAATAAAAATAAATCAAAAATTTTTCGGGCTGGTTACTATTTATCACCGGAATCCGGGTAGTAACTGTCGGATTCTCACCGGAATACACAATATCAGACCCAACCATTTGTACCAAAATGCTCCCCACAATTTATAGAACATTTTTAAAGTCTCAAGCAACCCAAAATACTTATAGAATAAGGAGATCTAAAAATAAATGGAAAATTACCTAAAAATTCACCAAATATTCTAGAGTCGGAGATCAAAAGGAATACCAGTGTTTATAAACTCTTGAGATAGTGGGGAATGAAGTAAAAATAGTGGCCTTGACTGATTAGCAACGAGAGGGGAATGAAGTAAAAATAGTGGCCTTGACTGATTAGCAATGAGATGAGAGTTCCAACTACAACAACTTTAGGCCAAATTTTAAAATTAAAATCTGGAATTTTTTGGGCTTAATCAGTTCAAACGGATGCCACCATCGCGTAGAAGAGAAATAGTTGGGTACCAAATTTCAGGTCAATCGGAGCTCATTTGAATAGTGAACGGAAAAGAGAAAGAAGAAGAAAAATATAGGGACTAAACTGGATATTTGTCATCACACACCTCTCTTCTCCCATGGCAGCCCGATCTGTGCAAATAAGTACATCCACATCTCCATTTCCAGCAACCAAAAATAACTCAAGAGCAACCCAAGTCGACCAAAGTCAATTGACTAACTTAAGTTGACTTGTCAACTTAAAGCAACCAAAGGCAACCACTTGCAACTAGTCACAAACAACCCCAAAACACAACATCGACCTTAAAACGACCAGCTACATTACACATAAAGCAACCTCAACCAAGCCATCAACAATTCCAAAACAACCACAAAGCAACCTCAAAACGACCAGTTGCATTTGTACTTCATTAACCACCTTCTAAGCAACCATAAACCACTCAAAGCAATCCACCAATCAACCAAACCACTTAAACAACTACAAGACAACTATAAAACAATTAATAAACAACCATCAACCATTCTCTACCCAAAACAACTCCAATCAACTTCAACCTTTATATATATATAATTATTTTTTATCCATTAACCAATCAACTTCCACCAAAACCCACTTACTTAATGTTCTTCCTTACCAATTCAATAGCCAACACCCAAATTAACTCAAACAACCAACATCTATTCAAAACAACCCATATATATATATATATATATATACATATTCTCCTTTTTCCCAAACTACCCTTCTCCGCCATTATCGACTTTAAACAACCACCAATCTCCATATGCATATATACATATTAAAAATTCTTATTTCCAAATCATCCATCATCACCATCATCCACCTTCCTTCCTTTATCTTCACCACCCGATTACTTTGTTCATCTCGTACCCTTTCTCTTTTTTTTTCCAGGCATTACATATAGGCCAAGCCTATTTTAAATCGGTTGTACTTACTCATAGGTCTGAATTACTTTAATAAATATAAATCTCTCAATTCACATATATTAATTTGTCTATTTAAACAATCCAATCACCTTAAATTCTGAATTGAGAAAACCAAACAATTAAAAACTAACCTAAAACAATCAAAATGACTTAAAATGGTTTTTTAAATCTCTTTAAAATGACATTTTTTTCAAATTTTTAATAAAATAAAATAAATGAATAATCTATAATCTATATATATCTACAATCTAGGGGTGTGCATTCGGTCAGTTCGATTAATTTAAGATATTTTTTAACCAAACCGTGCTATATAAAACCAAATCAAACCAGACCAAACTGAAAAATTGAACCGAACCAGATCAAATTGAAAAACTGAAAAATTGAACCGAACCAAATAAAAAATTGAAATTTTTTGTAATGAAAAATGAACCGACCAAATCAAACTATTAATTACTTTAATTTTTTTGAATTATTATACTATTTTAAAAAATCAACAAATAAAAAAAATTTCAATTATTCGGTTAAAAAAAATAATTTTCAATTATTCGGTTAACCAAATTTTAAAATAAAAAATCAAACTAAATCGAATCAAATTTTAGTTTCATTAAGTACATGAAAAATCAAAATGTAAAAATAAGCAAATCAAACTGAATCAATTTGGTTAGATTTTTAGTTTGGTTCAATTGGAAGTTTTGCTCACCCCTACTATAATCTATAGCATCAAAAATTACTAAAAAATATTTCCTTATAATTATATAAAAATTGGATAATTTAGTCATTTACTAGTAAAATAAAATAAATTAAATTAAAATATAATTTTAATTTAATTGAATATGAGAATGACACATATGACTTCTAAAAACATATTTACTTATTACTATATAAAAATTAAATAATTTAGTCATTTGTTAATAAAATATAATATAATTGTGAATTAACTAAAAGTATGTATTCGAACTAATTCAGATAACTTATATATTATCTCTAATAAAAATTAAATTAATTAAAATATAATTTTATTATAATTGAAATAATTAATCAAAATAAAATAGTGAAAAAATATATATATACTTTTTTGTTCAAAAAAAATTTAATGTTTCAGTCAAGAAAATGCACACTTAACTTATATTTTTAAGATTTATTGATTTATTCTATATATTTTCTTATGAATTTTAAAAATAAAATAATAACTTTTTATGTAAAAATAATATGCGTTTAAAATAAATATATAAAATTAATTAAAAATAAAATATTTCTATGCTTGATTATTATCAAAAAAAATTTAAATTGTATTTTCTAATTATCAGTGATTATGTAAAAATATTTAATTTAAAATTAAAATTTATTTTATAATGATTGAAAACTCATGTATAAAATATGTAGTGTATACCAACAAAAGGATAAGATATTGTAGGCGACATGTTAGTGCTTGACAGGCCTTGGTTTTTTTAGACCTTTTTAACATTAGCTCGTGCTTAGTCTTGAAGATAGTTTAAACAAAAAAGGTACCAGTTTGGATCTTTATTATAAGTGGAAGTTAACATTTAATTTTCATATTTTTCCCAATGACCTACTTTTTAGAAAAAATTTACAATTAAGTTTTATAAGTTATAAAAAATTTAAATTTAACAGTTAATTGATAAAAATTATTTTAATTAATAAATAAAATTAATAATTTTTGAAATGTTTATAATTTAATTGTAAAATTTTTAAGTTTAAAATATTATAGAATTTTTGAAAAAATTATAAAAATTTCAAAAGATTTGTATATAGACTTAAAAAAATTTATATATATATATATATATACTAATTTTTTTCTTACATGCATTGCACGTTATTTATATTATTATTGAATAAATATATTTATAATATTAAGTTAAAAAATAAAATTACTAAAAAATAATAATAAATATAAAATGATTAAATAAATAAGAAAATAAATAAAAATAATTATGAAAAAATAAAATGTTTATTTCAAATTTTTTTTTACTCCATTATTATACAATACATATTTAAGAAAATATTTTCAAATGGTAAGTTTCTAATGACATATAATTAGATTACACATATACATATTTAAATTTTTTAGCCTACCATAAAATAAATACAATACTTAATAATAATAAAATAAAATAAAACTAAATATAAAAAATACAAAAATTTGGTTTGCTATTAATATGTTTCATTTAAAAATTAAATTGGGTAATACTTATTATCTAATTTTTAATTTTATAATTAAATAATATTTTAGATAAAATAACTAAATAATATTAATAAAAAGTAAATTAATTCATAAATAAAGTTTTAATCATAACAAATTTTTTAAATTTTGTAACTCAATTATTTTATTAGTTTCTTATATATTTAACATGTTTAGATATAGATTTTGTTTATAAATTAAATTATTTTACAAATTTAAAATTTAAAATATCTATTTAATATAAAATAAAAGTTCACTGTCAATATTAATATAAATTAAACTACTTTATTTATTATTTGTATAAAAATTCAAAATACATATTAAACTTAAAATAGAAGTCTGTTTTTTTCAATTTAATTATTCAAATATGTAACAAATGTTTAAAATAGTATAACTACTTTTATGTCAACTTGTAAAATAAAAGACTTTTATTAAAACATTACCTAATATATTGTATAAATTTATAGATAATATATATAGATATATAAACATTTATTTTTTGTCCAAAAAATTCACCTCTCCAATTGATAACTCGTGTTATTATTTTTTATTTTTGATCAAGCAATATTCTTTTTTTTTTTTGTCCCGATTAGCTCATGCATGAGATTAAAAATCTATCTAATTAAATGGAGAATATAAGACCAATAAAAGATTTAAATACCAAGATAAAATTCAATACAAGAGATTGGTTATAATTTATATGCATTTATTATTTTATTACTTTATAATATATAGTTTAGATTTTAAATACAAACTAAAACTATCTTCATTAATTTCAAAATTTTTAAAATTAAATTAATACTATTTTTGTTAAAACATAAAAGAAGTATGTCCTTTTTCATCCAAAAAAGTTTTCCCTCTATTAATACTTTTATATATAGTACATATTATGATTTAAAGTTTATTGCTTAAAAATAATTATATTTTCTTAGTCACTTACATGTAAAATATATATTTATACTATGTATAAATCTTATGAAATAAATTATTGTTATTTATCAATTAATAAAATATTTAATTTGTATAGTTTTATAATTTTCTAATTACTTTTATATGTATTAGAAATTGTGTACTATTATATAAATTAAACTAATAATAAAGTTATTAATTTTAACTATTATTCAGGATTTATATATATGCAAAATGTAGTACATTATAAATACAAATTTTTATAAAATATTTATAATTGAATGTTACAATAATTTAATAGTTTATGTATATAAAAGAAATTATTTTATTTTTATTTAAATACATTTTATTTTTAAATATAAAATTTTAAATTTTAAACACAAATTAATACTATTTTCATCAATTTCAAAAATTTTCAAAACTAAAATAATACTATTTTTGTTAATACATAAAAATATATGTCATTTTTTGTCTAAAAATTTGTTTCCTTTATTCATATATATATATATAAAGGTATAAAAATTTAAATATTTTCTATTTATTATAATTTTATTTTATGTTGAAAATTTTGACAAAAATATTCCAATTTGACAAATTTGTAGTACTTATAGCCCAAAATTAATTTTAGTCAAAATTGAATGTGAAAGTGTTGACGTGGCATTCTAGGTGACACTATTAATATGTGCCCTACTTCCACATCAACTGAATATTTACATTAAAAAAAAAACATTTTCATTGTAGTATTTTTTTTCCAAAATTTTTAATTTTCATATAAATAATTTAAATTTTCTAAAGGTATTGCAGTTTTTATGTAAATTTTTTAATAACAAATTATAATATAAATAAATGTTTAATATTTATTTAATGCTAAAATGCATCAATATAATTAATAAATTATTTGAAAAGTAAAATATTTCATATGAATAATAACCATAAATATTATTAAAATTAAATATATGGTCATACATGTATCAAATTTTAAAACCATAAGAAGTTAAAAAGTATTAAAACATGTATTAAATTTAAATTTATGTGTTTAAAATTTAATAAACAGTACAATACAAATACAATTTTTAACACATGTATTAGCGTATTTAATTTTAATAATATTTTTAATTATGAATTATATAAGTATTATTTTATTTTAAAATAATTTAGTAATTAGATTAATGTATTTTAGTGTTAAATGTATAATATTTAATTTAAAATTTTAATAAACAATAAAAATAATTGATTTAAGTATTATAATCTATTAAATATCACATATTTAATGGTGAAATATAATTTATTTAGAAAAATTAAAATATTTATAAAAATTGATAAAATTAAAAATTTAGGATAAAATTATTAAAAATCTAAAACGTTTAATCTTTCTATACAAATATTTAGTTGATGCGACAATAAATCTTACACTATAATACTATCTAGAATATCATATGTGCACCTTCACACTCAATTTTGATTAAAACTAGCTTGTGATATACATGCTATAAATTTATCAAATTAGAACATTATACCGATATTTTATAAGTGGTTTCAAATTATATAATTTGACCAACTTTATTTATTAGTCTAAAGATATTTTTTTATTGATGAATCGTTAAGATTATTTTTTTAATTTATAAAATTTAATTATAATTTTAAAAAAATTCAATACAATTTAGTTTTAAACAAAAGTTCAGGCTTCGACATCAACTTAGCCTTTGTTTAGTTCAATTCTATCAAAAAATTCATTTTATTTGAAAATGAATTTCAAATAGAATTCATTTGCAAATGAACTTTTATTAATGAATTGTGTTTGATTTAAATGAATAATTTATAAATTTCATTTGAAATGAATTTTATATTTTATTATATTATGTTTGAAAAAAATCTTAAATTCATATTTTTGTCAAATATATCTTTTTAAATATAAATATACTTTTAAAAATAAAAATAAAGAATAATATTTTAATTATTTAAAAATATAAACTTAAAATTTATTTAAAAATTTCAACAATTTTAATAGAATTTGATTTAGTTATAATTAATTTTATAAATTTAAAAATTTAAAATTATAAATAAATTTCAGATAAAATTTATTTTAATTAAATATATAATATTTAAATTTATAAATAAATTTTATAAAATTTTATACAACTCATTTATACCAAACACACTCTTTTGTACAATTGGGGGTTCAAATTGACACTTTACCCTCTAAAAAAACCTGTAAGCTTTCTTCTCCAGCTTTCAATGGCGCGCGCCTACAGCTACAGCGGCAGCACCTTCCCCTTCCCGCCGCGCCCAGCAATCGCATGCACAACCATTCACAAATTCCAAGCACATCCAATTCGCGCGTCTCATATTTCCATTTCAATTCCATCAAAACGCATAATTATCAGAAGAAAAAACTGCTTACGTCCTAAAATCCTTAAAACCCTAACTAAACCCTTCCCCCCCACTCCTCTCCCTGAAATAGTCCCAGCAACAGAGCTCACACCTCCCATTCCCAGTCAACTCCAATCGGATAACGACGTCGTTTTGGATTCCCCTGAAGAAATCCATAAAATTGAAGAATTTGAGACTGTTTCTGGGGTAGAGAAAAGTGGCAATTTTGGAATAATTTCTGCAAAATCTGTTTTGAAAGTTTTTGGTTGTTTTGTTGGGGTTTATTTGTTGCAAGCTCTTTTTACTGTTTGGGTGTTTGGAAATGAGGATTCTTCTGACAAAAAAGAGAGATTGTATAGTTTAGATAGTAAAGGTAATGTTTTTATGAATGGAGATCTGGTTGCTTACTTTGATAAGAGTAAAATGGAAGAGAAGATCAGTGAAATTAGGACAATGGCTAGGGAGGTGCGAGAGAGGGAGAAAATGGAGGGAAAGGAGAAAGGTGATGATGAAGGGAGTGAAATTGAGAAGGAGATTGGTGCGAGATTAGTTAAGTTGGAGAAAAGATTGAATTCCAAGAGGGAGAATTTGTTGCATGATCCATTTATGAATTATTATTTAGGATTTTTTGGAAACCACAATGAAAAAGACGATGAAAATAGTGAGGATGATCTGGGATTGAATGATCATAAAACGCTGTTTAAGAAAAAGTTTAGGTTTAAAGGCCCTTCTATGAGTTACAGGAGCAGTCCAAAGGGTTTTCCAGGTTCAAGTCGGATTAATGGAAATTCCTTAAACGATGAATTGAGAGAAAGTGAGTCTACGATTTTGAAACCAGATGGTGGAAGGAGAGACACGAGTATGCAGTTGAATTCATCACAAGTTAATGGCAACAAGGTGGAGAAGGGAAAAGTGGACTTGCAGAAGAAAATGGATTCTGGTAATGTAAAATGGATTTTGAGTGCTTGGGGTCAACGATAAATTGTTCTGTTCGGTTGATGATTTCTCAACACTTTTATTTATTTAGGGATGTAGTTTTTATGTGGAGTTTTGATTTTTCAGCTTATGATTCAAACTTAATACAAGAAATACTGAAAATAGTGTTTTATGACTAAAATGAAAGTTTTGACAATGAAAACAGAACTATTTCCTTCTGCTGTCAGAATTGTTGTTAAACAATTCTCTGATACACAGTATAATGTTTCTACTTCTAGGTGCTGACCTGGGTACCAATGAAGAAAGGTCTTCAAGTGAAGCAACGGATATGGGGGATAAAGGATCAGCTATACAGACAAATTTGTGGTGGTTGAAACTTCCCTATGTTCTGGTATGCAACCTAAATCTTTGACTCTCATTGTCTACTACATGTAGTCTTGCGGTACAAAGATTTATATCTCTATATGTTCTCTGCAATTTCATTATTAATGATTGGATTAACCAATTCAAGTGGGTTCACTTTCGTCCACATTTCATCAGCATCATTGATTTTGTGTGATTGTCTATCTAATATCATCCACATGTCTACTGATTTGCTCATTTGGGATAAGTAGTATGTTAAGAGAGGCTCTGCTTAGGAGTTCAAATAATGTCTTCCTATCAAAATTGATTTTAGTCAAAATTTTAGCTGTGTGCTCATATTTTCAAATCCCGTTGTTGTACATAATTACAAAATGTACAATAAACAACATTTAATCTCGGTTGTGAATTTCTATATAAATAACTCTATACATATACAATTCCAGGCTATCCTCATGCATAGAGCCTCAGAACCTGAAGCAGGGTATTTTGGTTTAAGAGCAACTTCTGGGGAAGATGACCAAGGAGAATCCTCTTACACTATTGTTTTTGAGGACCGTGGGGATGCCAATAACTTCTGTTATTTACTTGAATCATTCTTTGAAGATTTAGGGGACTTCAGTGCTGACATCGTTCCGCTGTCAGTTCAAGTAAGAACTTCAACTTGATTTTTTATAGGCATTAAATCTTCTGCATATTTACTACAAGAAGTAATAATAATAGGAGGCATTATTTGTGTGGCTAAAACAAAGCTTGTTATATAGGATAGAGATCATAATGGGAGCAATGGGATTGATGAATATTTTGATGAGGCAATGCATGACTAACAAAGCTTGTTTGTTATATTAGCATGGATTAAATTGGGAATTTAGGAATAGCAGAATTTATCAACTTCTATTGCTTATTTCTCTTGCAGAAACTTCATGAGGACATGAAATCACGAACTAAGAAGGTAATTGTTGTAAAGAAAGGCCAACTTAAGCTTTATGTTGGTCAACCATTTGCTGAGGTTGAGATGGCTCTGCTTTCTTTGCTTGAACAAGACCATGGTACTTCATGAGGCAAGGATGAAATCATGATCCAAGGTGATAACTGTTGTGAAGAAACGGTGTTAGCAACCATTTGCTGAGAGAGTTTTGCATCTTTGCTTGATCACGATCGAAGTACTTTTTTTGAACTGTGAACAAATAAATGATCAAAGAGTTCAAACATGGATCCTTCTTTGACTGCCAGTCTCTTGTACAGCTACGGGTCTCTTGAATTTCTGGACAAATTTTTGACAGGAATTTCAATTGCCGTTACATGACAATTTTGTTTGC
>CATIWM010111240.1:0-18901 GCA_949671775.1 Mallotus repandus | reverse complement strand
TTAAATATTTAAGAATATTTTATTAATAATAAAACATTGAATTTCATACTTATTTCTATTATTTATTTTATTAAAATTATTCTAATAATTTTAGTAAATTTTAAAATTTTAATTAAAATTATTTAAATATTTTGTGTTAGGGTTTATTTTGCAAGTTTAATAAAGGTTAACATTTATTTTGCAAGTTTAATAAAAGGTTAATCCAGTTAGCACCTATAGGTCTCAACGTGTCAGAAAAATGGGGTCCACCAACTACCAAGTTAGCACTCTGTTACAGATTTCGTAACAGAGAATTTATGTTGTTAACATTTGAAATGTTGTAGTTTTAATTAATAGAAAAAACTGAATAGGATTTAATTTGAAAATACCCCAAAAGGTTTGGATTTTTTATGTGATTTTCCCTAAAACTAAGCATAGAAGTGATGTGGGTATAATTAGTAGAATCATAGTTGTCAAATCAAAAATAGTGATGTGGGTATAATTAGTAGAATCATAGTTGTCAAATCAAAAATTGAATTGAATCGTAAGATTCAATTCATATTAATTAAAAATAATATATTTCATATAAAAAGTATAAGGTATTGTTTAATTTTAATATATTAGTAAACAACCACGTGCGCCGCACATATATAAAACATTTTTAGACTCGTGATAGTAAATAAACTATTAAACATATATTTTGATATTATTATTATTATAATTATTAAAAAATAAAAGTGTTATTTATTTATATAAAAATTTGACATTAACTTAATATAGTTATAATTTATTACAATTTTGATAAATTTTTTATTTAAATAAGTATATAATATTTTTTTAATATTTTTTATAATTAATATTTTTCTCAACTCTAGAACTAATTTTATATAAAAAAAACTATTATGGTCATAATTAATCATAAGATAATAAAAAATTATTAGTCATTTTCTTAATAAAAAAATTTTTAAATAATAAAAAATTATATTTTCTTTATAGAAGAATTTAAATATTACAATCTCATTAAACTTATAATTTATTACAATTTTAGTAAATTTTTTATTTGAATAGTGACACTTTGTTTCTTTAATATTTTTAATATTAATACTTTTATTTACTCAAAAAGTAAATTAATGTAATTTTTTAATTTCAACTAATAATTAAATGATAAAGATTAATCAGTTTTTATTTTAACTCTTTTTTATTACATTTTATAAAATTATTTAAAAATAATAATTAAACTACTTTTTTTATAGAAGTATTAAAGATACAATACTCTTATTATTTTTAAATACTTATTAAATTAAAGTTTATTAAGTAAATAATTATATATATTATAGATTATAGATATAGATAGGGGGGTAAATGAGACATGCCGCTTGCGAGCAGTGTGGTGTTTGGCTCGATAAAAGCTCGTTCGAGCTCGTATATTGAAGCTCGTTTAATAAACGAGCCGAACTCAGGCTATACAAAGTTCGGCTCATGAAGTTCGCGAACAAATTCGAATAAAAGCTCATGAGTCAGCTCGTAATTTTAATGTTTAGTAATTTGATTTTATATATAATATATAAATTTGTGTTGTAAAAAATATTTTAAAAAATATATTATTAGAAAATAATCATAATTTTTATTAAATATATTATAATTTATTTTTAATTTTTTAATGTATACTTTTAATTTATAGTTTGTATTTTTTTAAAAAATTTTAGGTTCGTTTAAGTTCGTGAACAACTCGTGAACACCAAGTGGGATAGCGAACTCGACTCGATTATAAACGAGTCAAGCCCAAGCTAGCCAAAGCTCGACTCGGCCCGACTCGATTACACTCTAGATATAGATTATAGATAATACTTGATACTACTCATTACTAAATTTTTTTAATAATATAATATATTAAATATAATGTAAATAATAGAATTTACAATGGTCATCATGTATATCTTTAGTTAAAGAAGAAAGTTAAATATAAAAGTGTGAATATATTATTGGTTCTTTTACTCCATAAAAATCATATGAAAGTCTCCATAAAAATCATATGAAAGTTGAAGCAAATAGCTACTGTGAAAGAACAAATCAATGAAAGGAAAAATAAAAAATTATGTCAATATTACTAATCTTCCAAACTAAAAGAAAAATTATAAAAGAATTTTTGAAGTTGATTATATTTGTTAATCTCGTTAAATTCATGAAACAGATTAGCAGAATGCAGAAAAGTAAAAATAAAGTTAGATTTGTATTTTTATTTTAAAATTTAACCTTTAAGTACCATGATTTTTCTATCCTCTAATTCTATGGTTTCTCAAATAAGATTCATTTATTTAATAGATAAGAATTGGTGAAAATCATAAATTTATATCGATTCTTACAACTCACCGTCGATTCGTACCATTTAGCATCGATTATCATACGTTTCCAATTCACCTATAGGTTCGCATCAAATTTAGAGTGAATCGACTTGAATTGTAAAATTCGAATCGTGAATCATATAATTCTAACAACCGTGAGTAGAATATTGAAAAAAAAATAACTTTCCTTAATAATTATTGAGTAACTAATCTTGGTTATTAGTTTGTCTTTTTGTAATCAATTGTACAACTGTCATTTGTACAACTTATTACTTTTCTGTATATATATATACTCTTGTGAACATTAGAAATACATGAGAAGCAGTTATTATCTTTCTTAAACTTTCTTCTTTCCTCTTATTTCTCTGTTTTATGGTATCAGAGCTCAAACCCTTCAATCATCTAAAAAGCTAATTTTTTTTCATGGCTTCACCTTCTGCTTTTTCTCCTTCCTCTGTTCATACACCGATGTCGTCTATAGCTCAAGATCCGCCTTATTCTATTGCTTCTCTTCAAGCTTTTCAAATCAGTTTGCATCCTCTTACTCTTCATCTTGATCATGGTAATTACTCCTATTGGAGGACTCTGGTTCTTTTTACTACTAGAGCACATTGTCTAGATGGATTTCTTCTTGGTACAATTGCTTCACCACCACAATTTGTTCCTGGATCTTTGATTCCAAATCCTGATTACATTCTTTAGATGTGCTATGATCAATTTCTTCTGAGTTGGCTTTTATCTTCAATCTCTGAGTCTATGTTAGGCCATGTTAATTATTGTGCTAAAGTTGTTGATGTGATGCTTAATCTTGAATGTAATTTTTAGACTACAAGCAGAGCTCGGGTTTTGCAATTGCAATCACTACTGCAAATCACTAAGAAAGGATCTCTTTCTATTGAAGATTATCTTCTTAAGATGCGTCACATTACAGATAATTTTTTTGCTGTTGGCCAACTAATCACTGATGAGGATCTAATTTTGTATATTCTTGGTGGTCTTGGTCCTGAATATGAATGTGTTATTGTGAATTTAACATCTCGTGCTGAAACCCTAACTTTGAAAGAAGTGCAATTTTCTCTTCAAACACATGAAATGTGTCTTGAACAGCATCAACATTCTCTATCTGTTGATTTCTCTATAGCTCTAAGTGCTAATACTGCTTATTGAAGAGGTGGTTATTCTAATCGCAACAGTTCTTAATCTCACAGAGGTGGAAACACTAATCGTGGTGGTCTTTTTTCTAGAGGTGGTCGTTTTAGTCAAGGCATGATTTATCAGTTATGTGGCAAGGCTGGACATGTGGTTGCAAAATATGTTAATTTTCATGGTATTGAGTATTTTGCTCCTCAAGCCAATGTTGCTTAGGCTTCCTCCTCCACACAATCTTCATCACTTCCAACACTTATGCCTACTCCAACACCGATTGATGATTGGTATCTTGATAGTGGCGTAACTAATCATGTCACTGCTAATTTTGGTAATCTCTTACTTTAATTTGCTTATTACAAAGGAAAGGATAAGCTCGTAGTAGGTAATAGTTCTAAACTTGCAATCTTATATATTGGCAGTGCAGTCTATGCTTCTAATTCTTCTCAACATCCTTTCTTTCTTAAACATATCTTGCATGTTCCAAATGTCACTAAAAATCTTGTCAACATTTCTCAATTTACCAAAGATAATAATGTTCTAATTGAATTCTATGCTAATAAATGTTTGGTCAAGGACAAGACTACTCTGAGAGTACTGCTAGAGGGGGTGCTTAAAGATGGCTTGTATTAATTACATCTTTCCAAGCTCAATTCTTCTTGTACCTCTAGGACATTGATATCTCTCTATCATACTTTTCCTCAAGTATTTTCTGTGTCTACTACTAATAGTAGTTCATCTTGTGATTTTGTTTCTTCTTGTAATCCTGTTGTTCATTCTATTTCTATTCCTAAGTCTAGTATTGTTCCTACTCTGTCTGAGTCCAATGTATCTCATACAGTTGTTGATGTTATTTCTGCTTGTAATTCTTCTTCTAATATTAATAAAAATCCTAGTAATATTGTATTGTGGCATCACAGATATCTTCTGTTTTACATTCTATTCTTAAAAGCATTCAAATACCACTTAAATTGTTTGATTTAGATTTTTGCCCAGCCTGTAAATTAGGCAAGTTACATTGGTTTCATTTCCCTTTGTCCACTCCTAAAATAACTAAACCTTTTGAACTTGTTCATAGTGACATTTGGGGACCCTCACCTTATACATCTACTGATGGTTATAAATATTATATTCATTTTGTAAATGATTATACTAAGTTTACATGGACTTTTCCATTACAAACAAAGTCTCAAGCCTTCTCTATTTTTACTAAATTTCATTTATTTGTTGAATGCCAATTTGATTGTCAACTCAAATGTTTACAAACTGATTGGGGTGGTGAATATAGTCTTTACTCCTTATCTTACAAAATTTGGAATTGTTCATAGGCATCCTTGTCCTTATCAACATCAACAAAATGGACAAACCAAGAGGAAACATCTTCATATAGTTGAACATGGTCTTTCTCTCTTAGCTCAGGCCAACTTACCTTTTTCTTTTTAGTGGGATGCTTTTCTATGTGTTATTTATAAAATTAATCACTTACATTCTCCAAATTTACACAATTCTTCTCCTTTTCAACTTCTTTTCAAAAGATCACATGATTATCATTTTCTTAAGGTTTTTGGCTGCTTTTATTATCCTTATCTTAGACCTTATAACTCTCATAAGTTTCAGTATAGAACTTTTGAATGTGTCTTCTTAGGTTGCAGTCCTAAGCATAAAGGTTACAGGTGTCTTTACTCTTCTGGCAGAATTTATACTGCTAGGTCTGTTATTTTCAACGAGTCATCTTTTCCTTATGTTACTTTATTCTTTAAATCTTCTTCACCATATTTATCTTCTAATGTTCAATTCCTTTTTCTTTTCATTCCATGTCTCCTTTTTATGTCCCTCCACAGTCGTATATTCATTCAAGTTCTTCTTCATCCAGTTTTCTTTGTTCTCCTCCTACTCATTCTTCAGCCTCCTTATCTAATTCATCCTCTTCTGCTCTTTCCACTTCATCCTCCTCTTCTTCCCATTCCACTTCTCCTTCTTTTATAATTCCTTCCATCCAGCATGGTATGCAAACCAGATCCAAATCTGGAATTTATAAACTGAATCCCAAGTTTGTTGCATTATCTACTTGTACTATTGCTTGTTCTGAACCCTTTACTGTCTTACAAGATCTTTCAATTCCTGAGTGGAAAGCAGTTATGGATGCTGAGTATGCTACTTTAATAAAAAATAATACATGGACACTAGTTCCTGCTACCTTTGATATGCATATTGTCACTAGCAAATGGGTGTTTCACCCTAAGTATAAGTCTGATGGGTCCATTGAAAGGCATAAAGCTTGCTTAGTAGCTAGAGGTTTTCAACAGTTTGCTGGAGTTGATTATTTTGAGACTTTTAGTCCTGTTATTAAGCCTTCTACAATCAAAGTTATTTTCTCTTTAGTTGTTACTTTCAATTGGCAGATTCAACAAATAGATATTAATAATGCCTTTTTGAATGGGGATTTAAAAGAAACTGTCTTCATGGCTCAACCTGAGGGTTTTGTTGATTCATCTAAGCCAACTTTTGTTTGTAAGCTTCATAAAGCTCTTTATGGCTTGAAGCAGGCACCCAGGGCCTGGTTTGATAAACTCAAACTCTCTTTGTTTGATTGGGGTTTTCATAATTCTACTTTTGATTCATCTTTGTTCCTTTGTAGAAAATATGGGAAATTAGTGCTTTTATTAGTTTATGTTGATGATATAGTAGTTACTGGCGAAGTTTATAAGTTCATTACTCAGGTTATTCAGGATCTTAATGCTAAGTTATCCCTCAAAAATCTTGGTTCTATTACCTACTTTCTTGGTTTTGAAGCTTACAAGAATTCTATAGGTCTTTACCTCACTCAATCCAAGTACATTTCAAATTTATTAATCAAGACTCATATGGATGCTACTAAGCCTAGTTCTACTCTTATGTGTCTCAAACAAAAATTGTCTGCCACTGATAGTGCTTTATTTGATCAGCCCACATTATTCAAAAGTATCATTGGCACACTTCAGTACTTGACTATGACCAGATCTGACATTTCTTTTGCTGTCAATCAGTTGAGTCAATTTCTTCATGCTCCTATTATTTTGCATCGGGTAGCTTGTAAGAGGATTCTTCGTTATTTGTAAGTACAAGACATGTTAGTATTCTTCTCAAACCTTCTTCTTCTCATCTGTCTCTAGAGGGTTATTTTGATGTTGATTGGAGCAGTAATATTGATGATCAAAGGTCCATTAGTGGCTATTGTGTGTTTCTTGGTTCTAATCTTATTACTTGGTCTTCTCAGAAATAAAGAGTTGTTGCAAGAAGTAGCACTGAATCTGAGTACAAGGCTTTGGCTTCTGTAACTACTGAATTAATTTGGTTACAATCTTTATTTTCTGAGTTAGGTTTTTCTCTTAGATAACCCTCTATTCTTTGGTGTGACAATGTTAATGCGGGCTCTCTTGCCTCCAATCTTGTGTTTCATGCTCATACCAAGCATATAGAGATTGGTGTGCATTTTATCCGACAGAAAGTTACTGCTCATCAACTTGATGTTCGATATATACCAACAGCAAAGCAACCAGCAGATCTTTTACTAAACCCTTATCTGCAGATAGATTTTGATTTCTTTGTTCCAAGCTTAGCCTAGTTGACACTAGGTCTAGCCTGAGGGGGTGTATTGAGTAGCTAATCTTGGTTATTAGTTAGTCTTTTTATAATCAATAGTGCAGCTGTCATTTGTACAGCTTATTACTTTTCTGTATATATATATATACTCTTGTGAACATTAAAAATACATGAGAAGCAGTTATTATCTTTCTTAAACTTTCTTTTTTCCTCTCATTTCTCTGTTTTAATAATCATTGTTATATGGTCTAAATTTATTATTTTTTTAAGTAGAAAGTCATGTGATATAAATATCAATACACTGCATAATAGAGACCAGTCATTCCCTTTAAGTCAACAACAATAGAATTCAAACTCTGCACCTCAATAAGTCATTTAATAGGAGTTATCATTTAACTATTCCCTCATTATCTAAATTCACTAATTTAATGTTGCATTGGGCAAATTATAATACGAAACCTTACCAAAAAAATCATAACATCAAAAGTAGATCAATGGATCTAATAGAAAACACTATAAAACTAAGAAAAAACATAATAGAATTTTTTTGGTGGATGACATATATAATAGAGTTTAAAATTTAAACACGTGATATATTTTCTAAGTATTTTACACTTGATCATAAAAGTATAAAATGTAATACATATATTGTATTTCATGAATTAATAATTTGATGCAATGTACTGCAATAAGTAAGAATTTTTTTTTTTTTTTGTGTTGTTTGTATTTGCAATTCTAACTATATTTCTTCTCAAAGAATAAACTGTAAAACTAATATGCATTGACTATCACATAATTGTTATAATTACAGAAAATAATATAATGCATTTACAAAACAGGAATACAGTGAACCTGAACCTACATAAATGAAATCATCTTGTTTTCCTCATCACTTAGTCAAAACATTTTTTCCGTTGTTTATTTTCTCTCCAGGTTAATCCAATTCTTGACAAAAAGTCTATTCATCTTTATCATCATCCTCATCATAGTTGAAAGGTAGTGGTACTGACTTGAAGGCACGATATTTCCCTACATTGTTCAAATGCTCATTTTCCAACCTGAACAATCAACCAAAATATTTTGAATGTTAGACTCTGATAATATTTTTTAGACCAATTCAGTGCAGTTGACAGGTTCAGTGCATGTGTTTTACCTGAAGAAATTCCAGATGCCACGACGAATGATCTCAAGACTAGCAACAATGGTGATCAAAGTTTCTCTATGCAAAGAAAACATTTTGAAGTTCAACACAGTTTGCAGCCAAGCAAAACGCAGCAATACATTCAACACAATGGCTGCATAGTATACACTTTTCTGAGGAACCAGGAGCTTGTCTCTTAGCCAACGGTTCTTGGAATGTTTCTGCAGAAGTCCCCAGTCGAAAACGAGATCCCAATATGTACCAAAGATTGCTGCTATTACTGAGAAAATCAGTGCTAGTACCCCCCAAGCATACTGCTTATTTAAACTATAAGCTGTCCTCAAGCAAACTGCTACTATTGTTATGAAGTATTTGCCTCCATTAATTCCCTGCATAGCATCTTTCTCTTCGAACAGGCGTCGAAGGCACTGAAGAAGGCGAGCCCAGTATGGAATCGCTGCAACAATGAAGTAGAAGGTGTTGAATACATCGTTTGTTTTGCAAGTGTTTTCTCTGACCTTATAGTCTCCCCAACCGTAGTAGCAAATGT
The DNA here is from genome assembly GCA_949671775.1 of Mallotus repandus. Classification (NCBI taxonomy): domain Eukaryota; kingdom Viridiplantae; phylum Streptophyta; class Magnoliopsida; order Malpighiales; family Euphorbiaceae; genus Mallotus; species Mallotus repandus. The sequence continues at coordinate 10,161 of CATIWM010111240.1, read as the reverse complement.
AGAATTCCAGACTTCTGATGGCTTGAACCTGGCTAGTCATTTGATCAGCCAAGAAGAAATCTGGAAGTGTGACCTGAAATAGAAGGAAATTTACGCCAAAAATTAAGACCCAACAACTTAAGTTAGATATTTGAAGTTCCTTTTGCAAGTCTTCTGCAATGTTTATGTACCTTGTATAGAGGAGCAGCAATGCAGTGAAAGACACATATGAGGAAGAAGTATCGAGCAGGGCGGTACAGTACATTGAATGGCAAGAATAACAAGACAAGTAGAAGCTACAGAGAAACAAAGAAACAGATCAGTTTCTTTTAGAAGTTTACCAAGTTAGATGTGACAAAAGGATTGTTAATTAGTTGAAGAATCTTACTATAACCACAAACATAGGCAGCAGCTCAGTAAGTTGCTTGTAATCTCTTGTTTTAGGATCCATCTCCATGTCAAGATTTGCTAGCACAGAGGTTAGCGCTAGAGTTGCTATACCAAAACCAATAAGAAGAACTTGCCGATAGCCTAATTCTGTTCCTTCTTTGAAACCAAATATGAAGGAATAATTAACTCGGTATCGCCTCCAGAAATATATATTGGCAGCAAACATAAGCAAGTGCAGCACAATGAACCCAAACAAGCTGCAAAAGATTCAGCACAACTTGTCAAGGTTATAGAGTAAAGCCGAATTTGATGAACAAAAAAATCTAAATTCAAGATTATATACCTATAAAGTGGAAACATCGTTCTCATATATTTTTCCCTCCCTGGTTCACTCATGATATGGCGGGCACGAATGATCAATATCAGGGCTATTATTAGAGATATTGTGCACCCAGTTAAGAAACCTGAAAATTTTTCCAAGAAAAGCATTTGATAAGTTGATAGGGTGATATATACAACACCAGAAGGGATGCCTGAAATGTGAGAAAGCTAGTTCACTGCATTAGAAACTCTTAATTCATATATGAAGAGAGAATTTACCCATTGAGAATGTTGTTCTGTGTCTTTCTCTTTTCGCTTTTGGTCTCAATATGCTCATCCCCTTAGTGCGATTTGAGTTAGAGAAATGTTTAATGAATGTTGCCTCAACCCTTTCCATAAGTCTTGTTACCTCATCAGAACTTCCAAGAAATGATTTATCTACCATTCCCATGTAAGCTTTTGATGCATCTCTTGAAGTAATCTGCAGAAAAGAAATTGTGGGGATGGATCAATTTTAGTGGTGTTATTAACATGACATTAGTATTTATATGTAGGTGTGTCTATATATACCTTATCATACTTCTTCATGATTTTGGAAAATGCTAATGTATTCAAGAAACTGAAACTCTTAAGGAGGCGAAGCTTGTGGTAAAATTCGACAAAAGCACGCTTGAGTTGATCCTCAACTCTCCTGAGGTTCTCCCTTGTGAATTTCAGTTCTGTATGCTCAGGAACTTTAAGGAAGCCTTTAATTGTAGATCTAGGAGTCTCGAGTGTGTTGTTAATCTTCACACGGTTCAATATCTCTAATGGAGCTGGTCTACTGCCTCTAATGTTCTTAGGCTTCTGTGTTTCAACTTTTCGGCTAAAGTCATCGTCCTCGTCCTCCTCTCTTCTATGACTGGACTCATCTGATTTCTCATGCTGGCTTGATGCTTCCTCTATCACATCCATGAGATGAACGCTTCCTGCAAACGAAAGCAGACTCTACTTAGTATTGAGCAAACTCTATATGCACATAATTAAGAGAAATTACGGCGGTGACTTACTAGATGTTCTAGCCCCAGAAGGAGTGGAAGCAGCCAATGCAGCAGCAGAAGCAGCAACATCAGAAGCAAGTCGAGTCATATCAGCAGACCTATCATTCCAGCCGGTAGGATTCTCAACTTTGATCCTAAAAGCAATCAAAGCATCCATTTGAGTATTCAACATAGCAGCTTCTTTCATAACCTCATTAACTTTAGCTTTATAGAACTTCTCCACCTTATTGAACTCTTCATCAAGCCTTCTGAAGTAAACAAGCTCATACTCTCCTCCTTCATCAGAAGACATAAGGAAAGTAGTCTCGTAGTTCTGAGAGCCATCACGGCTCACTGACTTCACCAAGATGGCTTGGTTCTCAATGTCATCTAATTCAGAAGAAACAGAAGGGCTCACTCGTGGGCTGTAATTATTGTCTTTTCTCTGTATCAAGCCACTGAAAGCTCTGTAGAGTGTCAGCTTTCTCTTTATGCCACCACCAGCTGTTGTTGTGGGTGGTGGTGGTGGTTTGTTTCTTATCTTGAATCTTTGTATTTCTTTCAAAAGGGTTTTTAGAAAATTGTAGTCCATGTATGCTTCTTGCCATTCTGGCACCATTTGTGACCTGAACTCTTTCCCAAACTTCATCTTTTCTTTTCTTCTGTTTTCTGCTCAATTTTGGTAGCAGAAGCTATAGAAGAGTGAGGATGTATATGACAGTTTTTAATTAGTTGGTTTATGGGTTGCTTGCACTTGCAAAAAAGATTGAAGAAGAAGACGAGGAAGATTTTGAACAAGAAATTAAATGAACATTTGAAAGCAACCTTTGGTGATAGGTTGTAATGGTTATAGCTGAATATATATAGAGATAAAGAGGTTGGTTGAGCTGAAAATTTCAGGTGAGAGCTTGCATTGCAATGAAAAGGGCAGACACGTAAAGAAAAGTAAGTAAGGTGGGACGTAGAATAACACTTTGTTTGTTTTGGTGGAAGTGGAAGCAGTCACAATAGACCTCTGTTGACATTTAATCATATGGGTGGAAAAGACTCCTATCCAGGTTTAACAAAACAATCAATAACCTTGTGTTTGAACTATGGGTTGATATGGATGGCTGATTCACACGCCCAACATATTTTTTTATGGATAGAACCAAAAATAAAATAATTTTATATTTTAAAATTATAATACATTATTTAATATATGAACCGCTCAAAAAAATAATTAAAAAAATTGAAATTTATATAATTATATTTCCACCTTTCTTAAAAAATAAATAAGTAATATATCTGATTTAAATATATGCATATAATTCTGAGTTGGAATTGAAATCCTAATTCACAAAATAAAATAATAAAAGTTAGTTTATAGCTTAATTATATTTAATTCATGCCCTACTTTATTTTTTAGAAAGCCTACAGTCTGAGTGGGAATAATTTAATCTATTTTTATCAAAACAAGAACTATAATAACGAATATGAAAACAAAGTTGCAACTCCATTATTGACCAATTGACAATACAGTACATATTTAATTATTTATTGATTAGGTGTTGGGAGAATTGTCATGGAGCTGGTAATTGTCTTCTTTCGTCTTCATGTTTTTGGAAATTAAAGTCGATTTTCTTTAATTTCTTCTGCATTTTTTCTAATTTTTAAGAAAAAATAATCACATTTATTGATTGCGTGTTTATCTTATACGTTTGCCAAAGTAGGTTGAATTGATCTTTCTTTCTTTTAGAAAAAAAAAAGATATATATATAACTATAATACATTGTTTATAACCTTGGATGAAATGGAATTAAACATTTTCCATACTTGAGAACGTACAAAATGTTTGTTGAATTTGAATTGATCTCTTAGCTTATTTTTTTAACAAGTTTATTTTGTTCAATTCAAACGGTTGAAATTAAAGTTGACTAATCCAAGTTTCGATATGTAATGTAATTTTTTATTCATTTTAATTATATGGCTGATTAAGGTTCAAGCCGTTGAAAAATTAGAGTCACCCCAAGAAATATTTATTTTTCTTGAAAAAGGATTTACTAATTTCTTAATCAAATTTATCAAAAGTTATTAAGAATTTTTTCTTTTTTATTGATTTATTCAGTTTAAATTTTAAATTAATTATTAAATATTATAGATATTAAAAAATAAAATTATTTTTTTCTTTTTCCAACTTAAAAATTGCAAGTTGCTTTAATTAATAATTAATTACAAGTTGCTTGCATTTCAATCGATACACAAAAGGGGTGGATTCGTTGATTTATACTTTTTGACCCTTGATATTATCGATAAAGAGGAAACTCAATGGAAATAACATCATTTTTACCCGCCCACCCTGAAATTCTGATAATGAACCAAATCAAATCGGTTTGATTTTTATTTTTTTTTATTTGTAAATTTTTTATTGGAATTGATCCAATCAAAAAATTGAACATTACATTATTAAATAGGAGATATTATATAAAAAATTTCAATTTTTGAAAGTATTTTTAAATAAAATTTTATTCAATTTTTTCTTTCAAACAAAATCACAACCTTTAAAATGTTATAAAAAATAGTACTCATTGAATGACTGTACATAATACTGAATTTTTTTGTTGAAATTTCATATATCTGGTATAGTAAGTTTTTAATTATAATAACTAAGTTACACTTTTATCTATCTAAACAGTATGTTAATCCAAAATAAAACATTCAATTAGAGGAGAAAAAATATCAATTTAAGGGTAAATACATTGGTTTCATCTCCTGTTACTTGTCACCAGTACAGTAATCCAAATGAACCCCATAGATGATTTTATTTGAAAGAAAAATTAGATACTGTTTTATTTAAAAATATTTCCAAATATTGAAATTTTTTATATAATTTCTCCTATATATAGATATATATATATATATATATATATATATATATATATATAGATACAACTAAAATATATTAATAGATTGATTGTAGTAAAGTGATAAGATTTCATTTATGTATAAAGTGAGGTTTCAGTTCAAATCCCGCCAGACACCTGCATCCACTAGGGCTTGCACTTGTCCTTGGAAGGAGTGAAAAATTGTGCAGCAACCATTTGGCCACTAGAAATCGTTTATACTTTTTATTTCTTTTATTTTTTTTATTATTTAGTCAGGACTTAAAAAATGAACCAACCACTCGTTCAAAATTTTCAGTTTAATTTAATTTTTAAATTTTAAAAATATTTTAAATTTTATCTGTCTAACTCTGCTTGATGCACGTGAATTATTTTTAACTAATAATTATTGATTGAAAAAAAATTATTTTTATTTTTATTTAAGTGATATCAAACAAAAAAAGAAATAAAATATTTTTATCAAGTTGATTAATTTTTTTTACTAACGGAAAAATTTATCACAAAAAGGTTCTTCTTTAAATTAAATAGATAATATTAATTTTATAAATTAATAGCTGCAAAAATTTGAATCATCTAACCCATAATATCATGTAATGCGAATTTTTATCATCTTATAATGGTGATGGAAAATTAAACTGATGATATATTCATCCACTAAAATTAATAAATGCACATCTTAATTTGCACTTTAAAACCTCAACAACTCTAAATTAATGAAAAAAAATGTATTTTAGATGAAGATTTTGAAAATGCAAAAAGTCTCTAATAATGTTGAATTCGTGGGTGGTGAATGGGTGAACTGTATGTGGTCTTTTTGATTGTGTCAACACATGGTTTTTCACTGTTCATGCTCTTTTGTTTTTGCTGCTTTTTCTTTTATTTTCACCCTGTCAGGAAACTTCAGTTAAGGGGGGAAGCAATGACTCGATTTCCAAATCCAAGTGGGAAAAGTGTCCTGTTTTTAGCCTCCAGATTTTACTTTTCTTTTAAAAAAATTATAATACAAGAAATTTGAAGTTTTTAAAATAAAATTATAAATTTAAATTTTATGTATAAAAAATAAATATTTGAAGAGTTTTGATCTTTTTATAAATTTATCTTATTTAATTCGGATTCATCGAAATTTTTATCAGTATTAAATATTAAAATATAATTACCAAAAAAATATTATGATACAATATGATAATTAACTGGATTTATAAATTAAATGATGTATAATGTTTATAATTGTTCTGCACAACTGATTAAACAAGACAAAAAAAAATAGACTTGTTTTTAAAGTCTGAAAATTAAAAAAAAAATTAAAGTTGCAAATCCTCATGAAGGAATTTCATATTCGAATTTCAACTTGTATCACTAAAAAAAAATAATGTAAATAGTGGAGTTATCTAACATAATGAAGTATGGTGGTTATTTTTAATTTTTATTGCTAATTTTATTGAAAGATTACATAATTGGTGTGAAATTTTTAATTTTTATTATTTTAATAATTAAATTTTTTTAATCGAGTATTTAAACTCATTGATTTTGTATTGTTTAAATCGTTCTGACAGATTAATAGTGACAAAAATGCATGATCAACATTAGTGAAACCCATCTTTAGACATACATTTTGCTAGATCATCAATCATTTTAAAATATCATAATAAATGTCAAAACTAACCCTGTTATTATACTTGGGGTTGTATTTTCTTTTTCCTCTTTGATTTTTTTTTTAAAAAAAAATCAAAGAGGAAAAAGAAGATGAAGAATTTCAACTTATTATTTTTCTGGCAAGCAAACAACTAAAAATCTAGTCCAACAGAAAATAAATCATCAAGATAAATTAAGACCCAACCCAAAATAAATTCTCTATGTCATCATCAAGATTTGAGGTGTCAAAATGAATTGGTAGATTATGTTCGTGTCGGATTAACTCACTTTAGTGTAGGGTTGTATGTGCAAGATCCGTTCGGACCCAAAATTCAACCCGAACCCTCACCAAAATTCAGTAATGACTCGGCCTGCTCGGAGAAAGTGAATCTCGATTTTCGGTTCTCGATTTAGGGGTGATAAAAATACACCCGAACCGCCCAAATATCCGAATAACTTAATAATAATAATAATTATTATTATATATATATATTTTTTTTTTTTAAAACGGCAAAACAGTGTCGATTAACTAAAAAATCTTAACCCTAAATACCCTAACTATATAAGCATCTTATTCTCTCATTTTCTAAACCTAATCACACTTCTTCTCTCTCTCTCTCTCTCTCTAGCAGTCGCCCCTCTCCTCTCTATGTTCTCTCAACTTCCTCTCTATATCCTCTCAACTTCTCTCATTTTTGCCTCTAAATCTTCTTCAAGTCTATTGATTATTCCCTCAAATTACTTCATTGTAATCATAAAACAGATCTTCTCTAGCCTTTTATAAACCCAAACGTTGAAGCTTTTACCTATCCTTTGATTATTGAAAAAAAAAGCCCAAACAACACTGGTATTAGTCTGCTACTACTCCTTAATGGCCATTGATGATTCACCTGCTTTGTTGTTTGTTGTTTTCACTTTTCATGTTAAAAACATGAAAATAGGAAACAAAAGTTAAAGATCTTGAGTTTTATGGTAAGTTAGTTGGTTTTAAACATTGAATATGTTGATTATTTGTTAGATCTGGTTGCATGCAAGTGTATTTTAACACTTTGTTACTTTTGTTATGTTTGCATGTGCGTTAAGCCTATTGAATCAGAGATAGGTGGAAGCAAAAATTTAAACGTTTAACTCAAAGATCTAAAAGGTGGAAGCAAAGATCTTGTGCTTGGCCTTTTTTCAATCTACTTCAAATATCGGTATATTTTCTATTACATTTTATAATTTTTTTTAAATGGCGGAAGCCAGTCTATTTGATTTTATGAAAATTTTTTCCATTTCTTTTACTCTGAGGGGATTTTTGATTTTATGTGTGTAAAAGTTAGATTTTTTTCACTTTAAAATATAAGATCCGTGGATTTGAAATTTTAAAAATAATATTATTATAACTGTTTTGAAAATTTATTTTGTGTTTTAATTTTAAAATGGTGGAAGCCAATCTGTTTGATTTTATGAATATTTTTTTTCAATTTCTTTTACTTAGAAATCTAAGATCTATGGATTTGAAATTTTAAAAATAATATTGTTATAAATGTTTTGAAAAATTATTCTGTGTTAATTTTTTTTAAAAAAATTAGTCTGGGGTAATTTTTTAAAATATTTATATTGATTTTTTATAATATTTTATTAAATAATCAATTTTATATATAATTTTGTTAATAATTAATTTATTAAGTAAATTAATTTTATATTTATTTAATATTTAATTTTATTAATAATTAATTTTCTATTAATCGTCTATTATTTTAAAAAAAATAAATGTATACTATGATGAATTATTTATATTATTGGATTGTAACTAAATTTTGTGCCTAATTTGATTATGTCCTGTTATTTGGGTTCTGATACACTGTGTTATTGTATTCTTTGTTTCATTATTGATGTGTAGATGGACACAGTAGTGGAAGCCAGTGGCAGTTCAACTGCTACTGGTGAACCAATGACTGTAAATACTGAGTTGGAAGCCAATAATGCTTCAAGGGAGCAGTCTGGTAACATTGTTCAACAACAGTCTATTACTTCTTCACAACAAACTGAAGTTGAAGGGACTAAGTCCAAAAAAAGAAAGCAGACTGATGCTAGATCACTTGTCTGGGAACATTTTGAGCAAATCAAAAGGGAGGTAAAGTGGTAAGAGCTAAATGTATTCATTGTGCTAAATCTTTTGGTGCTGATACACGAAAGTATGGTACTTCTTTACTTAGGAACCATATTATAACATGCATGAAAACTCTGTTGACAAGTCCACTAGATAAAAACTTTTAACATTTAAACTTGTTTCTGCCTCTGAAACTAAGGGTGCATCATCTATGGGTGTGATTGGGACCTAAAAATTTGACCAGGATGTTAGAAATGTTGTTGCTAAAATGTTGATTTTAGATAAGTTGCCTATCCGTTTTATGGAAGGGGGTGGTTTTAGAAACCTAATGAGTACAATATGCCCTCATTTTAAAATCCCTTTTAGGTGGACAATGAGTAAAGATATCTTCAACATCTATATTGAAGAGAGACTAAAACTGAAAAACTTTTTCAAAATAAAATATCAAAGAGTCTGTCTTACCACTGATACTTGAACTTCGATCCAAAGAATCAACACTGCAAATCAAATTTTATCTCCCTCAAGTGAAGCCAATATGATGTGCAAGTGTAATCAAACGCCAAATTCATTTCATTGTTAAAGGCTAGATTTAAGCAATAGCAATTGGATATTAGGATTAGTGGAAGCAAAAAAAAAAGAGTGAACTTGATCTTTATCTAAGTGAGGCAATCTTGGGAGAAACAAATGATGGAAAATTTGACTTGCTTAGATGGTGGAAGTTTAATCCTGAGAGGCTTCCCATTCTCTCAAGTTTGGCTCGCGATGTATTAGCTATTCCAATTTTCACAGTTGCATCAGAATCAATTTTTAGCACGAGTGGAAGAGTGGTTGGTTCTTTTGGGAGTTGTTTAACTCCCACACTTGTTCAAGCCTTGATTTGCACTCAAGACTGGCTTAAAAAGCCTAATCAAACAATCTCAGTTGAAGAAAGCTTGAAAAAATTAGAAGATTTTAAAAAAGGTCAACATTTTCCTTTAAGAGTTTAAAGTTCAAATTTCTCTCTACTTTGATACATTCTCATTTTTTTTTGGTAACTTCTGGACAAATCTCCCTCCTTTGGGACAAAGACCTTCATTTGGCTCCTCATCTGCTACTTCTTAACAAACCTGTTTCTGCAATAATGCTATGACTTTTTGGCTAGCATGAATTTAGTAACATAGGCTACCTCTTACTTCATTATTTAATTACTTGATTCTTTAATTCTTTCATTTGTTTCAAATAATGAATGTCTGCTGTTGGGAATTACATTTGTGACTGCTCTGTTGTGCTGGGAATGTGTTTATGTATTCTGCTATTTATGTCTGCTCTGTTGTGCCAATTTCTTTTTGTTGCAACATAATAAATGGTAGAAGCCAATCTGTTTCATTATTTAATTACTTTAATTCTTTCATTCATTTCAAATAACGAATGCCTACTATTGGGAATTGTACTTGTGCCTGCTCTGCTGTGTTGGGAAAGTGTTTATGTATTTTGATATTTGTGCCTACTCTGTTGTGCTAATTTCATTGTATTGTAACATAATAGACATTGAAATTGTGACCAAACATAATAGATGTAACACCCTATACACTTAGTATTAATACACATCATGATATCTCATACTTATTATTAATCAACTTTTAGTCACATGTAATTATTATACACACGTTTATACTTATCCGTACACGCATACAAATATTTTACATTAACTAATGGACATATATATGCTACAAGGAGAGAGAGAGTCTGGATTCGGCCGACAACCTATGCTCCATGCTTTAACTACCATGCTATTTGCTTCAAAATAGTCACACTTCAAGCTTCAGCAATATTTTGAGATCCTAAAATATGACATATATTTAAT